>JBAMJR010000246.1:2580000-2780000 GCA_038501785.1 Myoxocephalus aenaeus | reverse complement strand
TTTTTTTAATCTGTTATGGGGCTGCACCATAATGTCTGTCATTGACCTCCTGACCGACTGCACATTAGTTTATCCCAGTCATATTCTACTCGCATGCACTATACCTTTTTTATTGAGACACAAGACCATGGTGTGTCAGGAGTCTGGGATACTTATTGTTGTCTTGAATCATGAGGATCTCATGAAGCGGCAGCTGCGTCTGCTCACTCTCATAAGTGTATGTGTGCGTTGCATAATATTGGGTCTTGCGTAATCTGTGCCAGGAAGTTGCTTAGAATTCATCATAAAAGGCACAGTAAAGTGTAAACTCGACTGAAAAAAGTAATTGTTGCTTTAAAAAAAATATATATTCATCGAGATAAACTGAAAAAGTTGTGTGACAGCTCTTATAGCACCTGTTCCCTGAGTGGGTGAAACTGCATGGCAACAGCCCCGGCCGGCCGGTGTCACACGGGGCATCTGAGCCCTTCTCATTACAGTTCCTGCCACACCGGCTACTAGTCCTGCTCTGTATCCCTGGAGGCATTCAGTCACTGCCATCGATCCAGACTGAGTCCCAACAAACTCCTGTGTGCCCCTCAGAAAGTCTGACACCTCTGGCTTTACTGGCTTTAAATCCCCCTTTTTTTTTTTTTTTTAAATGTTCAGATTTTTTTTTCTTCTCTCGCTAAATATTCCCATGGGAATACCTTGTATGCCTTCACCTCAACCCCTCGTTATGTATGAGAGGAATATAGATGCGAGGCCATGCAATGTTAATGAATATGTTCCTTTCTCTCACCCCAGATGGCCACCTGCCACACTTGCAGCAAAACATCCAGACACAGCGGAATGAACAGGGAGTTCATGGCTCTCCACGGCACACCAGGGAGCGCTGGCAAACACAAGACCCCACAGTCGACCCACAGAGCCAACATGACAACCCCCAAGACTCCTGGCAAAAACAAGACGCCTGCTCATACTCCTAGGTAAGTTATTTTAAGGTGTCTGGTATTAATATCCCCTGAGCTAAAATTCAACTTATAACCTCTGTCAACTAAACTTGGTGGGTGTCGCAGACATCTGAGAGGATGAGGTGTCATGCCTGTTAGCATTCAAATGATTAACTTTCATTAAGAGAACTGCAGCTTGCTGTACGTGTTGGTATCCGCGCTTGCCGGATCATATACTTGTTGACGGCACATATTTCCTGCCAGCCAACAAAATCTTAAATTTCCCTTCTTTTTTTCTTCCTTTCCTTCCCTCCCCCTTTTTCTGTTTCTCTCTCTCCACCCTTTCCAACTCTCTCCAGGTCCTCCACCTCCACCAACACGCCAGGGTCAGGCTCATCTTCCTCCAAGACTCCTTCTAAACCTAAAAATTGGGTCGTCCAGCGTCTCAGCAAGATACTAATGCGAGAGGACCACCAGGCCAGCAAGAAGGGAGGCTTGAAAGATTTTCTGTCCTCGCTTTGAAGTATCCTCCTTGTCTTTATGTAAACTCTTAAAACAAGGGGTTAGACCCACATTTGTAACCTGTTAGCACCAAGACTAAGGGGGGACTTTGGTTTCCGAGCCGGTGTAGGAAGGGTTACAGCTTGCCCACCAACAAGGCTATTGCTGGGCTGTTTGGAATGGTACTCCTGGTATCCTGAATGCAACAACTGGGAGCACTGGGGTGGCTATTTCAGCTATTAATCAGGGTGACAGCATCTACTGCTGAGCAAGTTGGAGGACAATGCTTCTTTGTATAATTTAGCACATGCCTCTTGTAATCTCCTAAACTGGAGATGTTGTTTTTAAGTGGAAGGATTGAGGAATTATTCAGTATTTATCAAATGGCTCATCACAGCAAACCCAACTGGGTTCTGCGGTGGCGTTTGTGGCATGACAAGCTGGTTTACATGCCGATATCCTTCTCCATTTTTTTCTTTTTCTTTAAAGTTACAAGTATACATGTATATGATACAGATATATAAAACTGTATCATCTTCATATTACTTGATGTCAAAACCTTTGTATTCGAATGTATTTACTTACTTTATGTTTTGCCTCCGATGGGGAGATGTCTGTGTAAATTAATTTGGTATGGGGTTGGCATGACCAGATTGACAAAAGTATGTATGTCGTTGCATTTTTAAACATGCATGCATATGATTTTGAAACCGTGCATTGTCATCAGTGAAGATATTTGTAATTATCATCTAAAATGAGACTCACCAGTTGTTGTTTACATTGAATAGGCACATCTGCCTTAAACCTGTACAGACGGTCAATATTGTCAAGGCTGTACATTTTCTTTTCAATTTTCTTTGGTCATGTCTTTGAAAGGTTAAGATCATTTCATCTTTTTGTTAAGAGCAGGAATTTTGACTATACTTAGTGTGTTTTGTACTGCCTGAATACTTACCTGTTTTCAAGAGCTGTTCAATGTTCAGCATGTTTGAATCCAGAAATACCTCACATTTGTATTCCTCCAACACTGTGATTCTCTGCAAAACTGTGCTGTTTATTCTCAATCTCTGAAACGAGTGCTTGAAAATGTCTTGTGCTGCAACTTCTATCTTGCAGATGTTATGTCCATGTCTCTGCAAATATAGATTTAAAATGTAATTTATCCAGCTGCAATCTTTTTGCTTAACATAAACTTGACACATACAGAAAATGTTTGTGCCAAAGATGTGAAATTGAAAACGTATACATAGTCAAAGAAAATGGAACACATTCATTTACATGTGAAATAAACAATAATAAAAAATGACGGTGCAAATATGAGACATGGAAGAAATCCTTGGATATTTTACTTCACAATACCACAGGATTGTATACAAAATGTTACTTGTACTAAAGTATTAGCACCAAAACATACTGCTGTGGCCTATTTCAGAGTAATGTATGACAGAATAATGATTGATGCACTTTAATGTTGCATCTAGTAAATGTGTGTCTGATTGTCATTTGATAAGCTGCCAGGAGCTTGAGACGTTCACCAATGAACAAATAGTCATATTGTTATCCATAAAGTACACCATAATCTATTTGCTAATTATATTTAGTATTAGTAATCTGAATTTGCAAAATACCTAAAGTTATCAAATGAATGTAATGGAGTAAAAAGTACATTTGGAGTAAAATATAGTACAGTAGAAGTATGAAGTTGCCAAAATGGAACTAAAGTACAAGTTCCTCAAAATTGTACATTCACTGCTTGAGTAAAGTTACCTTTCACCACAGCCTGGATGAAACTGTGTTAAAGATAATAGAAAGGTGCAATTTAGTGCTTGACGTAATTAATATATAATAATATATTAATAATGTTAACGGGAAAATAGCTATGTGCTTTGTCATGTTTAGAGACACTGAAACATGAACAGTCAGCAATCAATCCGATGAGAGATGGTGTAGTGCCAGTGAAATGTTTATTAATACTTTCCAAACTGTTTTAAGAAATATTATGTATAAATGTATCTGTCGAGTTAATGACTCATCTTGGTTTTATCAAACATAAAGTTTAGTACTCACAGTCCCAGCTGTGGAGACATTGGTACAGCTGTCTATTTATAAGGCATTGGTAGGTCTATGTATTTTAATTGTGCTTTTGTATGTATTTTATTCTATTTAATATGTGTTGTACTATCTGGACTTTAAGTCTGAAATAAAGTTTGATTAAGTTTATGACGATTAATCCAGCAGCACCTCGCGTGTTACCGCCTGCGTCCTGCAGGTGGCGCTGGACTTTAACTAACCAATCCGGCTGCACAGGAAGTCCAGCAGCACCAGAAACATGTCTGCTAGTTAGCTGCTGGTTAGCACGTTGGCCGATGTTTTTCACCCTAAAGCCAACACATTCACCTTGAGAGGCAGCATTATTTGCAAGTTAATGGTTTTCCGGGGCCACGGTTTGTCAATCTCAGGGCAATGTCGGACAAAAAGCGAAGAAGAGAGAAGGACGAGCGACGAGACCAGAAGAGGCACAAGTCATCCAAACAGGATTTGGAGAAACTCAAAACACACACGAAGAAACATAACCAAGAAGTCCAACAGCTGAAACACGTTGAGACGTTGTGAGTAATGCTACTGGGGAGTTATGCCTTAATGGTGTAGGTTAACTAATTCACCATGTTTGTCTCGTTACTGCAAGTATTTTACACTCTTAACGCTACTTAATGTAGACACATTCATATTTGAGCAGTTCGCGTTAGGTGTATCTACTTGTTCTGAGTTGTAAAGAGTAGCTAACTTCTGTAACGTTAGTTATTGTATTTCCCTCGTGCAGCTATGAGAAACCTCCACCGGGACTCATCAAGGTAACGTTACTTCACGTGCATGCCAAGCAGATTTAAAGAAAAAAGGGTCGTTTTTGGACTCTGTATAGTGACAGTTGCTGTTGCAGGAGCACGAGGACAAACCCGAGGACTGTATTCCTGCTGAACCAGGAAATGAAGAAGCCAGGACCTTCCTGGCAAACGCCCCCACCAGGGGTCTGTGGATGCCTCTGGGGAAGGAGGTGAAGGTGATGCAGTGTGAGTACAGCTGCTCTCATTCTGCAGTGAGGGAGATATGGGTGCTGCTTACTGTCACGTTTGCACAGATTCAGTTCTGGGGACAGAGATTGTGTCACAGTTGAAGCTTATCTTTTAGATATATAGATATATAGATAGATAGATACTTTATTCATCCCCAGGGGGGGATTTGTTTGTGGCAGCAGCAAGCAAGTTACATAGGAATAATATCAAATTACTCAATATATTCAATAAAATAGCAGCACGTATTCATTTAAGAAAATTTAATAATAAAGAAAGTATATATAATATACAGTGTATATGAAGTGTATATAAAGTATATACAGGGAAAAATAAGTATGTACAGTGACTAAATAAACAACAACAAAAGTGGTGCTAGGGTTATTGATGTTGATTCAATTGAAGGAGGATCTGGCCATTAATTTGAAAAGTCTTATGATACTGAACCTTGCTCTGATTTTTAGGCCTCTTTTTCTTTGGTCAGTGTTGTTACACTGGCGAAAGGAATTTTTAAGAGGAGAGATTTGAAGTTACTTTGAGTGGTTATATGGTTTTTTAATACAGTTTAATTCATCTAAAGCCCCTTTCTCACTGGTCAAAAAAACCAGTAACACTATTATTAACATCTGGCTTTCGCGAAGAGGTTGCAGTCAGCATTCATTCCTGGGATAAACAATCTGCAGTAGTCCTGGATGTTCTGGCTCTAGCTCTGTTCAGCAGTGATGGAAACATGACACCCGGGTGGGCACGCTGATTTCCCCCCCATTTCCTGAAGTTAATATATAATCAGTGAAATCAATAGGAATTTGGAGGTTTAATATTATTTATTGATGTACAAAACATACAATTAACATGCTCTCCTCAAAGTCACAAGACTCCAGTCAGACCACAGTAATGTTATCTCGCTTAGAGTCACAAAATGCATTTCATTCAAACCCAACAGACACTAAATAAAACTCGTCAAAACTTATTTGACTTTCCACGGTTCCAAAAAACACCAACTTTTGTTTGAAAGAGAGACTGAATAAGTTATAATTAAGTGACATTGAATGTTACACACCAGAAAGAAAATAGAACAGCATACTTGACCACTGGCAATGCAAAAGTAGTCTATCATCTATTTGGATGGATGGATGGATGGATACTTTATTCATCCCCAGGGGGAATTTGCTTGTGGCAGCAGCAAGACATTTTTAGTGTGTTTTCCCATGTTTAGAAAACCAGCATATACATGTACATTTTGGTGGGAAATGTTGTTCAGAGTGTCTTATCATAAGTCCACAATTGCACTCTCATATTAAAGATTAAAAATCTCTTGAAAGGTGTGCTGATGGATTTTGGAGACACCCTGTGCTCAAACAAAGTTCATATCAGCGCTAGAAGTAAGAGCCGCCCTTAAAGATTAGTAGCTGTAGATATGAATAAATATCCACAGGTGACAAATGTAACCACAAGAACTGAACAATTATCACCACGTCTGTTGTTTGTCTATTGCTAGAGAATAATAATGGTGGCGATTACCTTCTGTCTTTTTGGTCAGACAAAGACTGTCCTTATTTTCAGTGTCCATTCATTCCTTCGTCCCACTCATTTTCATGCTGCATGAACAGTCAGGGACTTGGGGAGGCGACGCACACGGCACACAGGGCCTGTACACAAGTTGGCATTTGTTCGACAGAATCCGAGCATTGCTCCCTCTGCTTCATTCTTTGAGGAAATGTTTGAACATATCATCCTGTTTTATGGAACGGAGAGACGTCGGCGCGAATGAAATGGACATGAAAACACAAGTGAAGAATTCTGGACACAAGTACCGTTAGAGGATAAACAGAGACTTTATAGTCTCACTTTATAGAGCATCTTAAGTTATTCATGGCAGCTACACTGTCACCAAAAGTGTTTAAAAACGTGAGGAATTATGAAACAAATTCTTCACTTCTTTTCAGTGAAGCCACAAATGATCTATGATTTGTTCGAGGAGGTCTGTTTTATATAACGAGGCAAACATTTTGTAACTCATCACAATATGAGCAGGCTGGTTTGATTGTGAATCAGACTTGATTCCTTTTGGCTTTTTGAATTGCACCAAAAGAACAACTTTATGTGAACCTTTTATGCTTCTGTGAAGGAGAGAAGTCAAGAAATCTTAACGTGTGTGTGTGTGTGTGTGTGTGTGTGTGTGTGTGTGTGTGTGTGTGTGTGTGCGCGTGCGTGTGCGTGCGCGTGCGCGCGTGTGTGTGTGTGATATGTGACAACTCAACAACTGAGCTTACTCTGTTTGCAGATGATGGCTGTGAGATGTGATTAAAAGCTCAAGAGTGAGCTTGCAAGTGATTCTTGAATTAAAGAAAACAACTATTTACTGTATAAATAAATATATATAGAGGATTAGTGTCCACCTGAGCAGAGAATGAAGTCGCTCTCCCTCTCTGTGTGTTGTCAGCACCATTTTAAGATTATTTAGTAAAACTATTGTACCCATGGTCAGTGATGTACTCCCATGCCCATATTTAATCTATTTTATAGCAATGATGTACCTGTACTACATCCATTTATATTGTTTCCTTCGCTGCAGGTTGGAGATGTAAGCGCTACGGCCACAGGACAGGAGATAAGGAATGTCCGTTCTTCATCAAAGGCAACCAGAAACTTGAGCAGTTCAGAGTGGTGAGTTTGTCCACTGCTTGGAAAACATGAGCTCACCCATAGTTATTTTGTGAAGGTATCAAAGAATGTAGGCTGGGTTGTGGCAAGGTCAAGGAGCAGTGGCAGAGTTGTTTGTGTCTTAGCTGGGCTGAGGTTCACAATAGATCAGGGGCATATTTAGTTTACACTGAGGAACATGTGGGGAGCAGAACTTCTTCACACAGCCGGTTCCAATGTGCCTGTAATGGAGTAAAACCCACTGCGGGAATACACAGCCTGTGCAATGATTACCATAACTGCGACTGTGTCATATTTCCATAGCTCGTATTGTCAAAGGGAGGTTTTTAAAAAGTGCTGACATAACACTAGAATCAGTAGAATGGCTGTAATGTGTTGAGGGTATAATTTCCTGGATCTGATGTGAATAGTAGCAACTCTTTTTACTCTTTTTAGTAGGTAATGACAGATTGCTTTTTGATCTTTTAGGCTCATGAAGACCCGATGTACGACATCATTCGGGAAAACAAAAGGAATGAAAAAGAAACCAGGTACTTGCACTTATTTCTTGAATTGTGCATGTTGTTGTGTCCTTTGCTAGATTTTGCCTGACAGAAGTGTCAGATTTTTAAAACATGAATAGATTGAAAAGACAGACAAAAGACCGTTAAGAGGCTGCTGTCAGACCGTTTCCCCCCAGTGGAGTGGGACGATCTCAGATGACCTGGAAATACTCTCATGGTGGCTGGTTCTCTTTGCCGGTTTCGAGCAAATAGTGTTTGACGCAAGGGTGTTTTGAATTTTGTGTGTGCGTGCGCGCAGAGCAGAGCAGCAGCACATAGAGGCTGGTGTGTATTTTTGCATGCATTACAGAAAGGTTATTCAAAGGCCAGTGGTGCTTTGAAGTCTGAGTTGTGTGTCTTTGCCATATTAACTTTGGCATCATCTTTGAAAGGGAAGCAATCAGTCTAATGCCCGATTTATACTGGTGCTGCTGTGAGTCTATGCGCTCTGTGCACCTCTCGCACATGTCAGGCATACAGGTGGATTGCATGTAGCGTAACATTATCTTCTTTTTCTTTTTTTTCTTTGGACCTGCAGTTTTCAAATCCCTTGTTGGGCGATCTTTGATTTATTTGATATGCGTGATTTCAAAAGTTCCATGTAAAGACACAATGCCATGGCTGGAAAGAAATGATGGCAGGCTTGGATGATAAGAAGGAGCTCCTGTTCCTAGAAATAACACAGTTGTTGTTGTTGTTGTTGAAGTTGTCAGAACAGAATTTTAGTTACTTATAATCGTCTCCCGACTCTGATGTCCAATCAAACTAATGCAGCGCCCGAGGTAGTCACATTTTTCAGGTGGTGCAGCTCTGAAGCTCCGGAAGCCGTCTCTGTAGAAGCTCGTTGCAAAGCTTTTACGCTGAAATATACATTAGGCATAACCTCTCCCAGCTTACCTTCCAATTGCATATTGTCCCTCAAGTTGTCTTAGAGAACATGTCATGATGACATTGTAGAAATGAGCTAGTTACCAGAAGTACTTGCATCTATATTCATTTGGCATCTTTTCAAGGTTATGAAGATATTCCCAGTTGGATATTTTACTATTTTACTATTTTAATTTGAATTCCACAGATTTGTGTGTGTGTATATATATATATATATATATATATATATATATATACACACACACACACACACACACACACACACACACACACACACACACACACACACACAAATATGTGGAATTAAAATAGTAGAAATAGAAAAGAAAGATATAAAGAATGAATGGGCTATGCAAAATACTTCATTTGAGAATGCGTACGATTTAAAAAAAACAAGTAAAATATCCAACTGGGAATATCTTCATAACCTTGAAAAGATGCCAAATGAATATAGGTGCAAGTACTTCTGGCAACTAGCTCATTTCTACAATGAGCTAGTTGCATACACACATGCATACCACTGTTTGTGGTAATAGTCTTAAGTATTTGAGTTGGCCCCTTTTTCCTGGTTATTACAGCGTTAATATTAAGATGTGTTGTTGTACATCATGAATTTGATGCCTGACAAAGGTCAGTGGCTGAAACACTGAGTCTCTGATAAACTCAGTGCTGACAGTTTGCAGGAATTTTCTTTCTAAAGTGCATTTGAGGAAACCAAAGTATTTGAGCTGAGAGAAGAGACATTTTTATAATTTAGCTTTCGGTTCACTTTGAGCATGAGCGGTACGCTTTAGGGAGTAGCATGACATCCCAAGTGCTCTGATCACGCTGCTCTGTCAGATAAACCCCGCCGTAATGAGGCGTGATGGACACTTCACAAGAGCATGTCAACCTTTTCTCAGAGAAACACTTTCATGGCTGAATAGTTAACAGTTTCTGGATGTCTTGTACATTTCTGATATTATCACTCTCTGTGTGCCAGCACACTTATCTGAGCTAATTAAAGGTCATGTACTCCAGTGGCTTCCAATACTGTACATCTCTTTGTTTTTTTTTGTTTTTTTTCTTCTGAAAAATGATTTATATTACTGAGCAGTGTGGTTCTTCATCACCCATTCTGTAATCTTCCTTCTTGAACCGTATTTAGTTGTAGAAATTCACCAGATATTCAAGTAACCACCTTATTGACTTTTTCTCTCTTGACCGATCAAAACTGCAGAATGAACAGGTTCAGTTCTCTGAATTATCCTAAGTTACCTGATCTATTTTAGTTATCGGAGCTCGAGCCTCGTATTTAAGCGACAGGATGACCCCATTATCCATCCAGGTGTGTCCTCTTGTGTTCTAAAAAGCTTCCACACACCTGCGGTTTTAATGGGCAATTGGACACTGTTGAGAAAATTACTGCCAATATGTAACACAAGTAGGCAGTTGGCTAACAGTCCAAAGATGCCGGTACTAGGACAAAGGCAGTTTCCTGCTCAAGGACGCTTCAGATGCTTGCCAAAATCGGGCATCCGAGTGTGCATCAGTTGTGTTTTCCCTGGACTTGACACTAATCCCACCTCCTCTTCTCCCTGCCCTTGCTGTTTCTAGGATCCAACAGCTGCAGCAGATGCTTCAAGACACCACTTCCTCCAGTTCAGACAGCTCCTCTTCCTCGTCCGAACACCATCGCAGCAAGAAAAGCAAAAAGAGGAAGGACAAAAAGAAGAAGGACAAGAAGAGCAAAGGGAAACGGAAGCACAAGTCCTCCAAAACCACTGACTGCTCAGATTCAGATTGAGTGTTTGGAACATGTACTACATATACATACGACATGCTGTAAACGCAGGAAGAGACTGAATGAAGTAGCAGCAATGGTAGATTATTCGCGGTAGTGAAGTGTGTTCTGCAGAGTGCCTCAGTAAGAACTGCACTCTGAAGACCTGTCTCAGCCTTTTCTCTGCTGGTTGAAACTGTAAAACTCTAAGTCCACTGCACGTGACTTCTCCCAGCCGTTTAATTCTCTCCAGGGTGATCCTGTCTGTTGGATCGTACAACAACACGGAGCCATATGGCACCACTGCTTAAGTAAGTTTGTGCATATGTGTGTCAAAAAGCATTAGCTGCATGTGTAATGAATCTTAAGTGATATGAAAAGAGCCCGCTGGTGTAAGAGATAATGTTCTTTCGCAGGGTCCAATAAGATGGCATGTCGGCAAATACAGCGTGTTATTAAGAGATTGTATTTTCCACCATATTTTTGTACCCCTGCCATCTCGCTGGTATTAAATACTTTGATTGTAGAGTGTGTTAAATGCGGAGAGGTGGGGGGGAGGCAGAATTAGTGCAGTTATAGTTTTTCTTCCACACAAGCTTGAATGTTTGAATGCCTGTGACTGTACATAAATATTTGGAATGATTTGAGGTTGGAATATGTTTATTTGCTCTGAAAAAAAGCCACAGTGATGGGGAAAGAATGTATGTGAATGTGCTCCCTTATTCTGAGAATAAAGATGGCTCTCTCCAATGTTTACCCCGCTGAAGGCTGTAAAAACAAAGATGTTAATGTTGGCTTTGACTTAATGTGTACAAGACTTCTTTTTTTTCTCACATTGATGACGACTTAATCTTTTGAGGGCGATGCAGTGGAACTCCAGGCGTAGAAGATGATTAAACAGTGCACAGCGCCACGCCGCAGTGACCTTCAGTGGAGGCGAAGACGCCTTTTTCTTTTGATCTTGTCCTGCTGTCAATCTGAGGATACTTCAGAGTGCTTCTCGAGAACCTTCTCACAGTTTGTAACCGAGACAATTCGGAGCATTGCCCACTTTCTGTCCTGAGCGACCATCAACCAGCAGCTCGAGGTGGCTACTTCGCATGAGACTTACCCTTTAGACCACATTTTAAGAAAGTCTGGCGCTTCTCTCTTCATGAGCAGCACATTGTGACAAGGACTCCCTCTGGAAATGAAGTTGAAATATTTCCTTTTTCTAATGACCCCGATAGAGAGACAATTACAGCAGACCTACAGGGAACAAGCAAACTAGATTTCCATTTAGATTAGTGTCTTAAGCTTTCTGAGTAGCTCAAAGGCTATAGGGAGTGTATGTGTTTGTGAGGAATTAAAATTGCATCACCGAAAGACAGACGATACAGCCATGAGCGCGTTTTACTGGATGATTGAGAGCTCTCTTTTTCATCTTCTTTCCAGAGTGGCTCTGTCTTCCCTTTTCTGGTGCTTTGACCAGCAGCCGAAGATAAATCAGACTCATTGAAACAGTCTGTTCCACGTTGACTTCTCTCTTTCTGAGTAGAACAATGAATCTCCCAGATGCGATTCAGTCACAAGCTGCTCAGAGGGAGGTTGCGCCACGTAGAGAGCATTTGGTCAGCTGAGAGTCTTTATTGCAGCACTCTGTCTTCCTGGACAAGGGACAGGTCAGATTGAGTGCCAGGCCAGACCCGCCGTGAAGATTGCGTTAGAGGCTCCACATATTTGCTGAATACTAAGTCTTTTGAGACTTGAGCACTGAGCTGAACTCATGAATAATCATGTTTGTCCAACGGGGAAAGATGCAGGTAATGTGATATTATCTTCACATCAGATGTGCCGAAGTTGTGAAACAAGGAGTGCTCAAATCCAAGTGAGTTACACAACAGGTAAAAGTCCAAGCGTAAGGGAGGAAGAGTTCACCTTGTGAGACGCAACAAGAATCGAGGGTGACGCTGTGTTTTATTGGGTGCATCAGAGGTAGAGTGTGCTGCGTTGGGAGTCTGCGCTTTATGCAATGCAGCATGCAGTACGTCTACTTCACATATGAACTGACCACATGGCTTAACACCACCCCACTGCCTCTTTGCAGTCTCAGATTAAAAGGCCACGTCCTCTTTCAGCCCTCTGATGTATCGCTCTGAAGCTGCAGTCAGAGATGCAAAAGTCACAATAACTCAAATGATGATCTTGTTTTGTTTCATTGCTGATGTTCCCTAATCTGAATTGTGTTGTTGTTGTATTTAGACATTATCTTTGCACAATTTGAACTGTTTGAATGTTAAAACCCTCTAATCTAATGCAACCCCCTAGGGTTAAACAGAATAATTTGAAACTATTGTTTACTGTCAAAATATCCTTCCTAAAAGTAATTGTTGTCACACTGAGTCAAATAATCGGCTTGCCTTCTGTTGTGTTTGTATCAGGCTTACGTGCCGTCACAGCCCATGTACAAGTCAAATGAACAATTTCACTGGCACAGGCTGTTTAAATATGCCAAGGTTTGTTTCTCACAGAGAGAAGAACAAACCGAGAAAAATAAAGATTTCTGCCCAGATATTTATCAGGAGGGACAGGGCTCCTGTATTAAGTCTCCTCCTGCTGAGTTGAGACATGAATGGGCTGCAGTGCTGTCTGCTATTCACTGTTCACGCTCTCTTTTTACTCATATAGGCACACACTCTGGGTTTTATATCAGAAACTGTATGTAATCACTGACACAATTAAAGGGAATTGGCCTCATGTGGCTCAGTGGCAGAGTCCTATATCCTGTCCCGTACAAGGAAATCCAATGAAACTAGAACATAATAATGTAGGCCCAACGCTAAATCACAATGGTTTCAGACGTAATGTACCATTAGAAGGTCATAACCATACCCTCCAAACAGTTCTCTGTGGATGTGTGTGGAGACCAGAGAGCGTTCAATAACCATGAATTATTGAAGTCATTGTTCCTGTTTGCCTTTGCCTCCTGGCTGCAAGATTGGAGGCAGTCGCATCTTTGTATCACAAAGAAAATATGTGGCGTCCTCATTGTTTGTTTGTTTATTCAGATATAATTTATTGTATGTTCACTTTATTCTGCTTATTATTCACTTTATTCTAGGTTGCTTTTGTTGAGACATCGTATAGGCTGATTTCCACTAGGGGGGCTCAGGCTCACTTGAACATGTATTACAATATTACCCTTCTTATATACAGTCTATGGTATTACCTCATTCTCAAAAAGCAGTCAATAAAAAGCTAACTTAAAAAAAAGTAGCCACACATGTATTCTTTATGCAAATTACATTACAGAACATGTATTTTGATCAAAATAAAAAAATGTTAAAATGTTGCTATTTTACCATTTACCTGATCCAACACTTAGACACAAGTGTATTAACTTGTTTAAGATATATAGATTTTAATTAATACAAATATAAAATTGTAACTTCCCAGATTTGTGAACTCTGTCATTTTATATGTGTCTTATAATTATTTTAAAATCTTATATATGTGTATTTCTATCTTGCCATATTTAGTAGATTTTGTCTGAATTATATATATATATATATATATATATATATATATATATATATATATATATATATATATATATATATATATATATATATATGAATAGTTGTTAAACAAGTTGAACAAGACTAACGATGTCAATACAAAACATACTTTTGTCTTCATTATCAACCATCGTGTGCTTTTTGATCCAAATAAAGATTATAATAATATCTTTATTTAGACAGCAACTTCAAAAAACAGGGTTACAACGAGCTCGACAAATAATTCAAAAATAACAATAAACACATCCAACAAAAGTTGAATTTTTTAAAGTTGACACAAATTAGTTTTTAGTGATGTGGTGACATCACTCACACATGTTTCTGATTGGAGGGAGTTTTGAATTAATGACTTAAAAAGTAACACGACTTTACACATTACTCACAGCCTATGGAAATCAGACAGAGCTATTAAACACACGTATCATCCTTAAATCCAAACATCGAGGACCATATTGTGCTTGAGCGCAAGGGGAAGTTGTCTGACTCCAGAGCTGCTAAAACAAAAACAACCTACTGACTTCTTTATTTAGAACGGATGAAACGCCACCATTCACTCGTGAACCGGTGACTCAGTGGGAGCAGCTGGGCTTCATGCATCCTCTGTCTGGCATCGCCGAGCCAGCCAGCAGACGGCAGAAGAAGAAAAGAGGAAGTGGAAACATCAGCAGTATCTCGCTATACGGCAGAGCGGAGCGGGAGGGAGGGAGAAAACACCACTGTTAGGTGACACACACACTCTCACAACACACACACGCAAACTCCGGACATCAGCGCGTTACTGGAAGAAGTGTCCTCGCGCCGTCAGGTGAGTCAGCCCGCTTAATTTCTCTTGCACACGTTGTTGTGGTGTTTTCTAGCTTCACTTCCTTCGCGTGTTGTTGCGCTAAAATGTTGAGCATTCGCGGTGTTTTTTGGGGGTTCGTCTCCGTGTCAGTTACGCGGCAGCGACACGATACCGGGTTTCATCTCGCCCTTTTCTCTCTCCGTGTCCCTCCGCAGCTGTCTTTTTACTTTTGTCAAGTGGCCTTAGCGGCTGCTCTTTTTGTGTGTGTGTGTTGTGTATTGACATGTCTGATGAAAGCGTCGCAGCAGCAGCAGCCGCGCACTCTGCTCTCACGCGCACGGAGACGCGTTGAACTGCAGCGCAAATCAAACATGCCGGTGAATCCGCTCACCGTAGAGCTGCTTTCACTTCGGGGTTTTGTTAAACAAGTGCGCGACAAAGACGCGAGTTGAGTTGCGTTTGCGGCAGATATGATACATGTGCATCCGCCGAGGCTGCCGCTGCTCCCCCGGCTTGTTTGTTAAGTGCATGCTGCAAAAAAAAAAAAAAAAAAGACCACACACACACACACACACACACAGCTAATTAAGGCGCTGCTTTAATGGTGTGCGGTGTGCAACTGTGAGGAGAGAGCTCGTGTAACGCGCTCCTGCGTGAAATACACAGAAGATGTCAGGATGCGTTATAGTATGGCAGCAGTTCATCCACTTATCGAGGTCTAGTACTTGACATATTGTCTCGCTTATCAAACCTGGACGTCAGGGCTTCCCAAAAGTTTTCATGTGACCCACCTCTCTAATTCATGTGCGTCAGATCAGTGTTAACCAAACGTGTGTTTTGCAACCCCTTAAATCAAAGCGATAACCCCTTGCTACCGGTTGCATATGTCTTTGGGTTGAAGCTATTTATTTTTTTTAAACTATGTTTCTGCTTTGTTATCCTGAACGAACCCCTCAGCATTAGCTTGCAACCCCTGATCCTCAGAAATATTTCCATGGTACATTGGTGATTTCCAACCAGGGGTTGGTGTACCCCAGGGGTACTTCTGCTTTTTCCAGGGGGCTTCATGGACACATTGGGGAGTAGCTCAACTCATTTGCAAAAGAAAACTACACACATCCTTGTGTTTTTGGAGGAAAATTAACATTATGTAATGCTTAATTTTAGTCATTTTATTTGCAACAAAAACAGCTATGACACACCCAGTTTCCTGCCAACCAGTTGAGTGAGTTCTTTCTGCAATTAAAACTATTTCAAATATAGTCGGCACTAAAGTCAAAATTGGAAGCTAAAAGTGGTTAAGTGGCTTCAAATTGAACATAATTCTGCTACTTCACCTGACCAGACCTACTGGAAAAAAGAGAGACCAAGGCATCAATAATTTCTGGATTATTATGTCATGATTCATGTGCAGCCACTGATCCACCACAGCTGCTGTTTTCTCTGTTGTTGTGAAATACTTTTGAACAATTTCATGAAGCCCTCCCATCCACCAAAACATTTCTTGGTAATCACTGTTGTACACGACAACATGTGTGATTTGTGCTATTGGGCTGTATACTGCCTTGAAACTGCAACTATTCTTCTTCATGCCTTTGGTCCCACAGTGGTCCCTTAAAGGGGCCCTGGTTGTTCGTAGACCCCACGTTGAGAACCGTTGCTCAATATTTCCTCTGTAACCAGTCGGGCGACCACAGCAGCATTGGACTGTGGCTCACATCAGTGCACGCTGTCATCTTCTCGTGGTCCCTCGGCCCCTCCGGGCGGCTTCTGAAGCAGCGAGAGCCCACTTACACGCCCAGTTAGGCGTCCCTGTGGTGATGGAGCCTCACGCGTGCCCACATCACCGTGTCAACTCGACAATAAACGCATGCAAACTTTGCCTCGGAGCACAGCACGTCTCTGACACGAACGTATACGGGCAGCTCTCGAGAGCTTGTCATCAAGGATGTATGGGCTTTGGTTTCAAGTACCACTCTGGCACGGAAACATATTGTCTGGTTCTTCCTTGTTGTAGTCGTCCATGAGGATGAAGAGGGTTATTTTATGTACATTTCTATCAGGGAGACATACTTGAACTGAGAGATTCTGTTTTTGTATTGCGAGTTTTTGGCCTACATTTGCACCCTGTCTATGTGACTGCGGTTGACAGTGGGTTAGAGATGGATGTTGGGTTTCAGATGCAGGTCTGGCGCAGCTCAAGGAAGGCAATTTTCAACTCATACTTTGGAACAAACCGCTTACTTAAGCGCGCTCTCCCATTAAACCGGTATGTGAAGTTTAGTGTGTGCACAGCGTTGGTCGGTAGCTGTCCGGTTTAGAATTGAAGCGTGCCAGTGGCGTTATATTTCAGTTTTACAGCCACCAGAGGGACCTACATGTCAAAAGAAATGCCCACACATGCAAAAACACGTTTTATTACCCACAGCAAACCTCCATTTCTTGTTAGCTGGCTTTCCCAAATAAATATTTCTTCATCCCTACAGGGTCTTAAAAATCATAGATAGTTGCAACACCGCAGTAAATGAAAAGTGAGAAGGTAAAATATGGCAGCCTCGAGTTGCACCTCCAGTCGAAAGCCAAATAAACTGATGGAATTAAACTTGAGCACTTTCGTGTTTCATTTGAAATAGTGAAACAAAATCCAGGAAATCAGATTAGAGGAAAGAGGCAGAGATGGCCAGGCAGTTTAAAAGTATTTTTGGGAGAGGATGGGTGCCTGCCCTCGCTTATTGAGTTGCATCACATACAAGCTCCTGATTGTATCTATTTGACACTGCCTACCGTTTGGCATCATTTCACCACCTCCCGAAGTTCAACCTTGCCAATTCCGTCTCCTCTTGCATGTCAGATCTCCCTCCCCTTGCAGCCTGTTATCTTTCTCTCATTATCTTACTCTCTTACACTTGCTTTCTAACACAATTTTATCTTACTTTCTCTCTCACTTTAGCGTCTCTCTTTGCACTTTCTTCTCAACGGCTCACCCTCACATTGCAGCACACTCTCCCATCTACTGCCTCACTCTCAGTTCTTGCTCCCTGAGGGAAATGAAGGTATGTAAATAGTTTTCCCCTCAATGTATGGTCGACTTGCTATCTGTCCATCTTAATGAACTCATTTCCCCCTTATTTTCCTCAAAGCTCGGCATTGCAACATTTTAGTAACGGCAAAAAAAAAAAACCTGGCCCAAAGAATCTTGTTGTCTCTCTGCCACTTTATGTCTTTCTTTTTGGGCTAACAGCCGATGCTTGGATAAAAAAAAAAAACGACTTGTCATTTTGAAGTACTGGTATTCTTGCTTGCAGTACAAACTGGTGCGCCTGTCCTTTGGCAGCTTGAGGTTAGATTAATTTGCTGTTCCAAATGAGATGAGTGTTGCCTTGCATAATTGCTCCCTGTGGAACGGAGTTAATTAAAACAGCAGGTAGGTAGTGAAGGTGCGATGGGAAGGTGCCAGACAGCCAGACAAACATAGGTGGGTGAGAGAGCTCTCATAGGTACTCCTGCCATGTTCTGCTCTTTATTGTACTGATTGTTGCCTGGGGCTGAATTCAGAGCGAAGAAACTCTTCACTTGTTAAAAAAAAAAGAGCCATAAATAAGAGAAACTGATGGAAAAAGTGGTTTATGAGAAACTGGGATCAGTAGCGCATGGGAATACGCTCCATGAATGTATTTCAACCTTCTACCCTGTGCTTCTATAAATGTATATGTTTTGTTGCTGGAGCGCATGAATATGAATCGGTTTAAGTGGAGAACATCCGCAGGCGTGTTTTTCAGTCCAAGTCTAGACCTTATGCGGAGTGAAGCAGCCCTAGATGACCCAGAAACTGATATGGTTCCCTCTGCGTGCTCGCTCTGCCCGCTGCATTCCAGCTGTGGTACTGCCGCAGAGCTCTGTAAATACTGAGTGAGAGGTTAGACAGCTCTCTGGCTATGTGTGCTGTGTGTTTGTGTGTTTTCCGCATTTCTCAGCCTCCGAGCCTCCTGACTGAGTCGGATAAACGGTTAGGTAGTCTAACCAGTATGTCCCCTCTCCAGCTGCGTGAAAAGGCTTGAATTGACTTAACTCTTAGAGTTGGGTACTTTGTAAGGATTGTCAAGTTGTGTGCGGGTGTTACTCGACTGTAAGCAGCTGTTGTAGTAGGATTGTCCGTATGTGTCGGTGGCATCACACAGTACACAGTTTATGGCACGTTTGCACATGTGCTGCAGAGATCGTTGTGTCAGTTTTAATTTTTTCTCTCTCCAAGGCTTGCCTGCATAATTTTCTCAGTAGCTGTATGCTGATTAAGTGTAACCCAGTTGCTAAACCCAGGGTGTGTGTGTGTGTGTGTGTGTGTGTGTGTGTGTGTGTGTGTGTGTGTGTGTGTGTGTGTGTGTGTGTGTGAGTGAGTGCCCTGTAGGTGGTGTGTATAGTAGGGTCATCGCAAGATCTCTCTGCTTCTGTTTATTTATTGATGGTGGCTGTCAAGCTCCCCTGCATGTCCCTCACTCCCTCCATCCATCTGTTCAGCGATGCATGTATTGATCCATGATTCCTTCCATCCACACATCCGTTGCATTTTTTCCCCTCTTTCTCCCTGTCAATGAAAATATGATCAGGTGGTCTGTCAATGCTCAATCAGATGGCTCATTGCTAAATCCCTCACCTCAATGGCTTGGAAGAGATCAGAGATGTGAGTCTGAGTTAATTTCGGCCCTACCATGTACGTCTCCGTTGACAGTCTTGCCCACTACTGTCTTCAGCGAGTGTGAGTCAATTTAGTTGCCCTAGTTTTCCGCACTGCTCTCCTCAAACTGTGCACTTGCCTTTTGGTATCTATGTTGAAGCATTAGTTCATGGACGTTTTTGTCTCCTGTGGTGATGAGTTTTCTGTTTGATGTCTGATTTGGGGATTTTGTGTGTGTGTGTGTATGTGAGAGAGAGAGAGAGAATGTTTATCCACTACATTGCAGCAGTGTTATTAATAATCTTTCACACTGTGCATTGCAGAGAAAGTTTATGAACTCTTAGTGTGAGCTGAACCGGAGGCTAACTTATAATGTGCATACAATTGTAGGAGGTGTCGTGTCTCCTGCAGCATTTATGTTGTGCTTTATGATGCTTGCTTGCAGTGAAAAGAAATCAAATGTCACCAAATCTTTGTTTCTTTTTTAGCAGAGAAAATACATGTCACCTTCTGCAGTATATGCACAGTAAAAAAAGCCTGGAATAACCAAAGTAGGATATTAGATTCACTGCTCTGCTTCACCTAAAGTAACAAGGTAGGTGAAGTGGAGGGCACATGAAGGGAACAGCCATCAATATATCAAAATAACTTACAATTTCTGGCAGGTTAATGTACCAACACCTATAACTGATAAACTCATTAATGGGAACTATTATTTGGTCAAAAATATTGTGATATTAGATTTTCTCCATATTGCCCACCCCTTGCGTATATGGATAAAGATGTTGGTGTGTGTGTTTGTGAGCTTTGAGTCATGTTGAAGCCAGGGTCCAATCAGAGGTCAGCCCCATGCTGTCTCTCTGCGTCTCACAGGTGCACACACAATGATGATCTCGTCAACGACGCCGTCCCATGATGAGAGTGGACAGCACATACGGATGACTGGAGGTTCAGTGAGGTGGACCGGAAATAAAACTAGCCTGTCGTTTTCCTGAGTGGGTTGAGGGGGGGCTGACACTGTTTCTAAGAAACTACATACTTGTTTGTTTCTTCTTTTACTTTTTTTATTGTCAACATGCACTCTCTTATCTCTAGCTCTCTATTTTCCTTGTTCTTGTTCCTTGTTTTTAAGAGTGGGTCTAAGCAATTATTATGGTGTCTCAATTTTCTTAGATTTATGTATTGGCTAGATAATGACGGTTAAGACTTTATTTATTCCTTGCTGTGACTGAAGGGAATACACAAAAGACACCGGCAAAATACGGAGCTGTGTGGATACTCTTCAATATTGTTGATGCTGGTGTTTCCTCACAAGCTTCTCTAAAAAAACCACTTCTTTTGAGATATGCCCTTGTTTGCTTATGGCTGCAGCAAGCTTGTTCATTTCAAGTTATTTATGTTAGGAAGACTTGAGGGTAGACTGCAGGGAGAGGTGCAATAACATATTTAAACATATTGCATAATTAATGTATAGGCTGAGATTAAGGATTTGAACCCATTCTGTCACGATGCAAACTCTGCGACGTCAACGCGCCTCAGCAGTGTTTTCCGTGAGACGAGTCAGGGCTATCTCTAGAGAGAGGAGATTGAGGAGGAGTGGAGGGCCTCTCATAACATGCCAAGGTCACCAGCTCTCTCTCTCTCTCTGGCTGGGCAACTGCACGCCTTGGATTGAAGGTGTATTGCTTTATGTGGGGGCTGCCTCTGAGTCTCTGAATAAATCACAACACAGAAGGACATTCGGAAACAAGACACTTTGATATCTCCCTCTCTCTCGTCCTTCTGCTCTCTCTTCATGTCTCCCTTGTATGACTTTACTAGCTGATGCTCCCTTACTTTAATTTATCACTTTTGTCTTTCATTCGCACCCTGCTATCACTTTTCCAACCTCCTCTCCATCTTTCACTTATACGTTCTCACCAGAGCGTTCCATCAGAACAACAACTCTGTGTATGTTGCTCAGTTCCTGACCCTCGCTGCCTACACACTGACCACCATCAGCAGCGTCCAACAGGCCATCTGTAATATTTCGACCTACACAAGGCTTCAGTGGTTGTCTCTCCTGCTGCTGCTCTGAAGCTCAGTAGCAGCCTGTTTCTGTTGGCTCCAACCAGCCACTAGAAACAAGCGTAGTCACTCTCACACCCTGACGCTGCCTTTCATCCCCGGTTAGCAACAAGAAGGTGTGATCTGTGGCTGCAATTCATCTGGGAAACAACCACTGCATGAGGAAGACTTATTTTCGGCCCACTAAAGCCTTTCTTGAGGGGGATGTTGATGCCCTCAAACGGGTGAAGCTTGACCAGAGAGCTAATGAATAGCTCATCATTTCTTAACTCTATACAGGGAGCGATGTTTCAACTTGTCCTTGTGCTTTTTCCCCCCCACAGTGTTTGAAATGGAGGTTTTAAATGAGTTTCTTTTAAACTTTCCAAACATGTATGAATGAACATTCACACATACAACCAATTCATAAAATCTTTATTAGTCTCTTTTCTGCTTGATGTTGGGAGCTGAGTAATGGCAACAATGTGTGAGGCCGTTGGCGCTCTTCAAACATTAACACTATGTAGTAAAGAGTGTTTGTGAAGGCAGGCCTCCAGTTTGAGTTTTCTTCCTCCTGTTGGTGCTTATCAGTGTTTTTGTGTCTTGTCATTCCTGACAGCTATCTTGTTGTGTCTATAGACACAGGTTTTTCCCCGCCATCTGAGACCAAACATCAAGGAGGGCTTTGTTGTCTCTCGGCTTCAGCCGTGCCATTGTGTTAAGCTCGGGATTCTGTTGCTTTTTGTGGCGTGAGCAGATTCCCCATCTGTAAACCACCTGCCTCACCCCGTGTGACCCTGGCTGGTCCATGCTGGCCGCACATCAGTGTTTCCCCATTTCCTGTGGCTGTAACACGTTGTCAGTGTGCCTAGCCCTTATCTTATTCCTGGCTAAAAACTGAAGAATAACATGGTTCAGCTCAGCTCAGCTTGGTTTAGCATGGCTCTCTATTGAGAGAAGAAGGGTATTGTAGTGGCGGACTAGCTGGGTTTAATGTTGCCTTCAGGGCTTGTTGCTGTGTCTGTTCTTTTGTTGTCTGGAGGGGAAGCTTAACGCTCTGTGTTTGTATCTTTGTGTGTGCATGTATTTGTGTGTGTGTGTGTGTGTGTGTGTGTCCAAATTGTCTGGCAGTGGTTTACAGTCCAGACAGTGCTGTGGAAGAAAGGCACAGGAAATACCAGTGGCGTTTTCACAACAACGGGACAGCTACCGGATGCATAACAGTCTTACGGCATCTGCTGAAAATTTGTGATCTATATACGAAGCAGGAGATTCCAGAAGTAGATTTATAGTAAATGAACACGCCTCTTCTGAGCTGAAGGGAGGAGAGCCACTTCCTGCCAACATCTGCATGTGAAGCGATCCATTTCCTGGTGACAGAAAGTGTGAAGAGAGAGGTCAAGACGTGCAGGCACAACCCAATGTAATGTGGTTGGTTGTTAATGTTTTTCAGTATCTATCTACAGGGCAGGCTGACAAGTGCAACGTGTCATGTCTGATTTCTGTTTCCATGTACTCGGTGAATAGCAGTATGGGGGGCTGCTATGCACTGATTACATCATCCAATGACATCGTACCCACAGCAATGAAAGCCTGGCCGGAGGAATGCCCTCCACTTGTTTTTCTTCCCCCCTTTCTTTGCCCCCTCTTTCTCCATCTCTCTGTCACATAAATGTGGTTTACATGCAATTAACCCATAAAAGGCAAAAAATGAAGTTCTTTGAATCATGTGCCCCAGTCCACAAATAGACTGACTTCAGCCACATTTCTTGTGGCAGCCTCTGTACCACAAGCAAAGCCCTCATCCACAGTTTTACTACAACGTAGCAATAATAAGCCAACCACTGGCAAAGCCTCAATGAATGGTTTCGAAGGAACCGGGCTAGGCACGCAGGAGGGATGAAAGCGTTTTAGCAGCGGCCAGCCACCACACTGTTCGGGTGGAGCCTGAGCTGGCATCGGCACTGGCTCGTGACTGACCAGACAGGCCGGGCTGGAGCCTGTCAGCGGGTAAACATAGGGAGGGAAGGGCATGGGTGTAGCATATGGTTAAAAAATAAATAAATAGTAGGCAGAGGGCAGCGTTTAGGGGTTAGCAAATGATTGGGCGAGCCCAGAGATTGGGTATGGGGCATCTGTCGGAGTGAGGAGGGTGTTGTGGTGAAAGGGTGTGGCATGCGTGAAGTGGAGGTTGGGCAAAGAGTCTCGGCAGACAGAAATGAGCAAAGTAACAAGAATCTGTGAGAAAGTGGCTCTAAAAGACGAATAACAGAGAATATTTAGAATAATGACGCCAGTTTATTATTCGTAGCAAGCATGAGCTCATGTGTTGTGACTGCGTGCAGCGGTGTGATACTGATGAGCCGCTGGTCGTGGTGATGAATAACATTGTTCCTCTCACAGTGCACTCAGTCACTATGCTGGATAGGCGAAGAGCACCCAGCAAGGGAGCAAGAGAGGATTTTGTTTTGGGTGAAGCCAGATCCTGAAGCCACCCAACCACATTCGTGGCAATGGGTGTGTTTGCATGTGTGGAATTAAGGGTAGCTTGATGTATGGCCACAGCTGGGAAGGGAGAGGAGGGCGGGTGGGGGGGGGGGGGGGGGGGGGGGGGGGGGGGTCTTTGGGAGGGGACAGAGAGACAGCTGGCAGAGCAAAGGGTGAGTGTAACGAGGAGCGAGTGTGACAGCCACAGTGACTCCTTTGTTCCCACTCACTTGTGCCAGTCGCAGCGAGTAGATGGCTGATCTGTGAAGTGACTGAATTCTTTCACAGCACCTAGACCAGATACACAGTCTAGCATTGCAATAACTCTCTCCTGTGTGTGTGCGCCACAGAGAGCTGGCGATGACGGGAGGAGATTTCCACAAGATAGCCCATAACCATTTTCAATAATATCAGTGCACCGGTAGAGCACTTATTATACACTTGTGATGATAGTCATCAGTGCAACCATAATTGTAGCGCCAGCAAAATTGAACAGTAGCCTGTACGCTATATGCTTAGGTAATGAGTGTTGTCGAGGGCCTGTGTTGTCTCCTGAGTTATGGCTTAATAAGAGGAGTAATTTCTGCTCTGGCGGAGTATGTGCACAGTGGTCCTTCTGGAGGATACCTCGCTACTATGTGCGTCTAGTCTATGAAGATGCAAGGTCACTTGAGACGGCTTACTCCGCTTTTCTTTTATTAAACCTGTCTGTTGTGTGTTCACATGGGCATTTATCTTTCTCCGCACGTACATTTTCACGCCTCAATACCAGTAGCTTGTAAATAATAGACCAATGGGCAGAAGGTGTACTCCATCGCTTCTTCCTATTAAAAAGGTGCTTTTTTTTTTTTTCCCTCTGAAAGCTCTACTAAAATATCCACCCTTTTACCACCATTTAAGTTTCCAGTTATTTTTGTTCTGGAGTTCAATAAGCCTTTTCAGCTCCTGACTTCTTCCTGTGAGTATCTGGACCATTTAGTTCAAGTAGGACATGTAAAAATAGCCAAATCAATCCCAAATGTTCTTGTGCTTTTCACACATCTCGATCTAGGCTAGCACAACCCAACAGGGGATAGCGTGACACGCCATTCAAAGCTGGGCAAACTGAATGGCAAACTGGCACTTTGGAGGAGGGCATGTTCATTAAAAATGTGACTGGTAGCAGTGATTCTGGCCTTGACACACTTTAAAAGCCATTAAAGAGGCAGCGGCGGATTATGGTTTGTTGAGTTATGATGATGATATGACCTTTTGGTTATTACATGCTTCAGCTGTGATGGTAATCCTCTGAGCTAAGTGGAGCCCATGTTTCCATTAAGAGATGTATATGACGTGTGCAACACTGCAGCGGGAGTTCACAGCAGACAAAATAATTGATTGTGCAGAAATGTCACTTACTGTTGTGTGATTCCACAAGCGAGATGAAAGACGGAAAGACCTGCAGGCATGCAAAGAGCACATTTTCAGACAATGCTTTTATGTGCGGTGCATTCATACAATCTTTTGTTCTTTTTGTTCTTGCCAACTACAAACATGTTACACAAGCCAAACGTTTGAAAACATTTGGGATTTCTTTGAATTATAAACTGTGCTATAATGTTAATGATAGACTTGAACACATGAGGGTGGCGTGATTTTATTTATTTTCTATTAACCATTTTAAATGTGAGAACCATCTAGTTCTCACATTTAAAATGGGTCATCTTGTACTTTTGGATTCAAAGATGACAATGACATTAAAAACTTTGGAAGCACGTTTGGCTCCATACACAGCGATGCAGGTTCACGCTATTTGTTCAGAATCAGAACTGTTTATTTCCAGGTATGTTTCGCATACGAGGAATTTGTCATAGCAGGTGTTTCATAACATTAGACACAGTGCAAGAAGTAGGAACATATTCAATTTACAATTTTTAATTTACAATAGAATATAAAATTAAAATAAAGTGCACAGACAAACAGATGACACAAGTGAAAGTGACAAGTGTATTTAAATATGAGGTACGAAGGGATGTGCAGGGGATTGACCGGTAGGAAATTGTCCTTGGGATGACAGACAGTCAAACTTTGATAATTGGACCCAATCACGACCAAACCTGACAATGTTAGAATCATGAGAGATGCTGAAGCGCTGCTATAACGGCAGTTTTTAGTGTTTGTGTAGACCTAATCATTCTGAGGTGGCTCTGTCTTTGCAGGCCACTAATCATAGCAGAAACACTTTGTTTATTGGAGTTTCATGGGAAAACCTGCATTGCACTGCAATGATGGCGGTAGCAGAATAGACACCACTGTGTGTACGACTTTCCCCGATACCATATCGTCTGAAAGCAATCCTGATTGTGTATGTTTGTCTAAACGCTGGACAAAATGAAGGCCTTGGTGGCTCAGCAATCATTTGCAATGGAAATTCCGTGACCCGGGATGCCCAATCCTTCGCATCCCATTTAACTCGATGGAGCACATGCCAGCACTGTGAGCAGAGTTAAGCTCCTATAATGTAACAAAGCAGGTCTGAACCTTAGCTTTAAACCTCACTCACTGTAGTTATAACTGTAATGTGGTTTGTAGTACTTTGTAACATAATGTACTCAGTGTATCGTGTCACATTTTGTTCAGCAAGCCTGCAATCGCATTAGTGTTTTTACAAAGCTGTAGACTTGCCAAACAAAACACTCACGGAACATTAATTATTTCCTCACTCTATGCTGGCTGTAACTTTACCATGCAAAATAATTTATCCATAAAAATAAAAACAAATATGGTGTTAACTTAATTTACTGTAAAACACCTAAGTGTCTCCCAACCCAAAAATGTGTTTTGATTATTTTTCCCTCCAATGACTTTCACAGTGCAAAATAATAATGTAACTGTTTGACAGTTTGACACGTCTGTTTTCACATTCATCTTATAAGTTTAAGAAGTACATAGGAGCAGCATTTTGTGATATCACTAACAAATTTTGACCCCAATTGTTGTCCAATATGTAAGTTGCAGAAATGTGATGTGGAAACTTGAAACCTGACACATGAGGGAGAAATAATAAATATACTTTCTTAAATTTTTAACTAGGACAAATCAACCGTTTTGGGGGAAGACCCCACCAGAAACGAATTCCAAGCAGAGTATTTTATGATAGTGTGCGAGTGAAGCTTCAGCAAAGTGCCTCCGAGACTTTGTTTAAATACCTTGCATACCGGTAATTCTTTTTTTTTTTTCTTTTTTTTTTTTTGGGCAATCGTCAGTTAAATATTCCTATCTTGTTTGTTGTGGACATTAGATATGTGGCCAGAAAGACAAGTAGATGAAAGCCTTCATACAGTGAACGGTTGTTCTTCCTGTGGTATAGATGAGGCCCAGCATGTTCACCCTGGTTACAATCCATCCTTCTGTGTTCAAAGGAGACATGTTTAACTGATGGGCACCATAACATATGAGGCCTAACACTTACAGTAATTACCGCACTCTGCCATAGAAAAGTTATCTTTTCTTTCTAAATCGAGTGAAACTAAGCCTTTAGCTACAGTATTGTTATTGCATAATCCTCGCTGCTCTATTCTGGGACTTCCACACAGCTCATGCCTGGTCGGCAGAGTGCTCGGCTCTTTTTGAGGGTTTGTGTGTACGAGCGTGCAAGTAACTTCCCAAAGCACCTGCCCGTTTGGTTTTCAATTAGCACACAAGAGATGTGTCATTATTATCTTCCTCATGAACGGCGCTAATCCAGTTAAGGGACGGAAGATCCCTCAAGAGCTGTATGCAGTTAGCCACTCTGTTTTATGAATGAGAAGCAGAGGGGAGTTTACGTCTTTTGTCCATTGCTTGTGTACACACTTGGGTTTGTGTAAGCATATCTTCCATCAGAGCATTTCGGCTGAATGAATGGTAGGGGCCAGTTCATACGGAGGGAATGAGTTTTGAAGGATTCTTTATGATATCTACCTTATTTAAAAACATTTTTTACTGAGGGTAAAGCAATTTGATTTTCCAACTGCTGCTTTTGTGAGGATTATTTTCATGTCCGTAACGGCATTTGTTTGAGCCAAACTAGGCATGTGGTGGTAAAACATGCCTGTCATGACGCTGTGCTGGAGAAGAGTTATTGATTTCCCCCGCAGTAACGCAGTTTGATTAGTTACATAATGTCGAAACCTCCGCTGGTCATAACTTGATTTTTTTTTTTTTTAACATGAACCATCACCATGTTTTTTTTATAGACAAAAGGCAGTTTGTTTATGCTGTTGTACGCCTTCTCTGAATGCACCCACTTGGAATAAGAGGGGATGAGAGGGAGGGAGAGAGAGAGAAAGATATATGCTATGATGGGCTCACTGTTCTGTTGGAGTAGTCAAGGTCACTTTATGATGGAGGCGTTTTTTCTGCTTGTGAATGAAGAATGCAGTGCTAGTCCCTCCTGATGCTACAACGCCTCCCGCCTCCTCCAACACACACACAGACACACACAGAGAGAGAGAGAGAGAGAGACACATACTTTCAGGCTTCACGGTTAGACAATGGAACTATAGACCTGTTTCCATGACTTCCCTATCTGACCAACCAAAACTCACCATTCATCCCCGCCTCGGTCACGTGACCTGGCAGGGTTTTTGTGTGGTCCCTACCCCTTCCCTCTACACATTCTCACGCACACAAATATACACAGAGGGGTCCAGTGAACTTGTTCAGGATGCCTTGTTCCTTGAAGCGTGGCCCCAGAGGCTCCAATCACTGTTGTCTGCCGTGATCAGTCACGGGGAAGCTCTGGTCCCCCCCCCCCCCCCCCCCCCCCCTCCACTCTGCTGCTTTTGAAGAATTGTACTTTGATGTTGTGTCGTTTTCTAGTTCACAAACTGTTGTGTCTTTGGAAACGAGGCGCACTTTTGTTGTGTTTCTTTTGACACTCTTGAACTCGCCTCAGTTTTTGATATTTCACGATATCGGAAAAAGAGGACTTAAACTTCGCTTTTGATGACAAAGAAGAAAAAGAACTCACAGTTGGAAAATGTCTCTATTAATGCTCCTCTGTTTAAGAATATAAAATAGGTAACAGTACAAGAGTTCATACTGTAACCACATCCCCAATTAAATCCTAAATCACATTTTTTATATATAATTTGTTTTGCCAATAACTGCAACTACATTTTGTTCATTTACAAAGGTTTGAATACTTTGTTGCAGATTATTTGAATATGTTGCACTTAATAATGAGCTATGACTAAATAAAAATGTGATGTAGGACATCTTTGCCGAGAGTGAGAAGATCGATACCGCTCTCATATCTGTCTTTTTTATATTAGGCTTCAGGCAGCAGCAAGTTAACAGGCTTAACATACAAACTGAAAACAGTGAAAAAATCAACTATTACACTCACAAGTTAACATGTTATATCTTGTTTGTTTAATCCGTACAAAAAGTAAAGTGGAAAAACAGTAAATTATGGGGGGGGGTGACAAGTCGGATTATTTCTTGACTGGTAGCAGTAACTTCCTGGAGTCTCTGCTGGTTGCCTGGAAACTTGTCACTTTTTTCACCTCCAGCTTTTGTACGGAATAAACAACTGAGATACAACTTCTTAATTAGTGAGTTCAAGAGATGCTGGTAGGTGGGTTTTTGTTACCACCGGTTTCCCCCTATTTCCAATCTTTTTGCTCAGCCAGCTGTGATCAAACGGATATGAGAGTATCAATCTATCTGCTACAGACACGACACTATCGTAAAAGTTGACCTGGAGTGTTGTCATTCTCTGAATGACGGTGAGATTTGCTGTCTGTTATCATTATAAAAAATGCATCTATAACGCAACACTTTAATAGTACTGGAGTAAATTTATACGGCACTAAACATTTGGTAGACTCTAGCATGTTTAGATTTATATACACTGCTGTAGGGCTGGGCGGTATGGCCAAAAATTCATATCACGGTATTTTGTAAGATTCTGGCGGTTTCACGGTATATCACGGTATTTTTTTCCCGAATAAACACATTAATTTATTGACGCCGGAAAGGACCGCCGCCGCCATTATTCACCACTCACTCGCAACCGGCCGGCAGCTGTTTGTACGTTGGTACATAGGTTGTGTTAGGAAGCTAAACCTGGAGGGGTTTAGGACCCAGGGAAATGTAGTTAACTCATATCCCTTCATACTAGTGGCGCATGCGCAGCCGTAAAGACTATTGTCATTCTTCGGCAGGCAGCAACATTTAATGTTTACAGTCACAGCTGCGTGTCCAGCGGTCTGAGCTACTTACCTCTCACGGATAGAGGTTGACTAATGGTTTCAAAGAAATGACAGCAACAAAATGCATTCTGGGTAAAGCCCGCCCACTCAGCCGCACAGGAAGAGACTTCTTCCTGCACATGAAGAGTCTTCCTGTGTGGGTGGGCATTTTAGCGAAGTAATTTACCCAGCATGCACTTTGGCGATGTCATTTCTTTACAAACCATAAGTCAAGTGAGTCTCCATGAGAGGTAACTAGCGCCGTCCGCTACTCATTCTGCTTAAAGCTGTGAACATTAAATGTTGTTGCCTGCCAAAAAGCGGCGACCGGTATGTCAGAAATTCATACCGTACGTAAATCCGAAACCGGTATACCGCACAGCCCTACACTGCTGCTGTTTTTAGTATTATGACGGTCACATTCTAGCTCTTTCCTTCAGGCATCCAGGCTCTTTCCAGCTTCCTCCTAATGGTCTCGCTATGTAAGTTGATTACACCAAAGACTGCATGGGCCTGCAGCCAGACCAGCCACTGTGGAGTCTTCTGGGGACGCACATAGGAGACATTTTTATCTCCCAAATCCACATCTCTAGCTGAGGTAATTTAAGGTTTATAGACCACTGTTATCAGCCTCAGAATTTAAACCGAGGTCCATAAAAGCCTTCTAGTGAAGATCAGAATGGACGTGTGGTTGAGTGTGCAGAATCTTTTGAGAGGAAACTTATGATGTCTTTAATGGTAACTCTCTCCGTATTATTTGTGATGTTGCAAATTCTTTTTCTCAGGATTTCAGCCGGCTTACAACTAAAATAGATACTAATGTCTGTTTGCTGATTGCACATGTAAACAATATGGTACATTGGTTGTTCTCATCACAGCTAGAATCCAACGATCCCTGCTATGTTTCCTGCTGCTGCAGAAAACTCTCTGACTTGCGATTGAGGTTTGTATTATTGAATCGAGCAGTATTTCCTGACTCAATCTTTTTTTTATATCTGTCAGTTTGGAAGAAATTTAAGATTCAATTCAAGAAGGAGATCAAAATACATTGTGGAGAGTGTTTGACCTGGATAGGCTGCTTTAAACAGGGCTGAGAAGCCCGAGAGCAGAAGGTTACACCGTCGGTGACTCTCAGCCCGCACACGCACAAGCACACGTACACGTACACACGCTCACTCTCTCTTACTGGCAGTGAAAAGGCTTCCAGGGTAAACGCCTAATTGTGCTCCTCTTTTCTGTTTTTAAGCTCTCACCGCCGACCTTGATGCTGACTGATATCGAGTTATGTAATGGGGGAGGATGGCTTGTCATTTTTAAATCTAAAGAGAAAGGAGATTGTGTTTTGAACAGAGCACATAGCCTATTGTGTTTCCATTAGCGAGGCAATAGAGGAAAAACAACATGTGTAATGGTTACCTTACATAACACTCTTGAATACACAAGCTGTAAGTGCAGAGGATAAAAATATACACACTAGGGTATTTTTAATGTTACAGGTAATGTTCCATAAGCACTTAAATATCCCAAGTTGATTGTTCTGGGAGCAGTGGTGAACCTTATTTGTGAACAATGCATCATCATCTCAGTATTTTGTAAATCTGATGTTGGATGCTGTAAACACTCGCTCCATTAGAATAAAAATCCAAATTAATTCAGTCATCAGTCATGCTGTTGATAATGGCACTTGGCCACCAAACATCTTTATCAGTGATCAGTATTCACTGGATTTTTAGATCAACCATGACCACGTTGTGATGATATAACTATTTGTTGATGTAGTATTTGGTATTATTATTGTCCCCCTATATACTTTCAAGGAATAGTTTGTCGTTTTGGGAAGTACGTTTATTCTGATTCTTGCAGAGAGTATGAGAAGATCAATACCTTTCACACCTGTGTAGTAATGATGAAGCTGGAGCCATCAGACGGTTAGCATAGCTTAGAGAGCTATACAAGTAGTTATGTCTCATTGTATTAATTTGTCCTGTTATTGACGTGCTAATGCGCGCAACCAGAAAGTCGAATATATGTGTTTTTTTTTTTAACAATTTTGACAGCCCTAGTTCTCAGCAACAGAACGTGAAAACGTGCTTCCCAAAACGGTTTTAAATTAACCCCAGAAAAGTCCAAAATTGCCCTCTTAAATAAGCATACTGGCCGATAATCGCACAGGGATAATACTCACCAGTATGAGCTCACTGTTTGTGATGTTTGTTGCTTCCTTTACGCCATGCAGGTTGAGTTCACTTAAATTAGAGTTAGTTCACTGAACCTGAGTCTACCGCGATGAGGCGAGCAGGGAGTCAGCAGCACATTAGTCTGTATGACCATACTCCAGTTATTACTGTTATAAAGTATCACAGTGGATAATGGGAGGATAGGCTGCGCGCACCATGTGGGCAGCGAGACCCAACTAGCAGTGTAACTCTACTTGACATTTCATGCAGTTACATAGATCCAGGAGTGTTTGGTCCCATTAAATAGCTGCAGTTGCTAACAAGTTGTTAACTCTGCCTCTGTGGCTGTTAACTCTGTAATAAAGGTGTGATTTGGACCGTATTTTACTGGGGAAAGTCTATTCTTAACTCATCAGTTTGTCCAATTTGTGTTCAGAAAACAATGTATTATGCCACATGCATGTATGGTGTTTTGAATTGTCATCTCTGTGTAATGCAGTCATGCATTACTGTTTGTTGATGGTTTGCAGACCAGCATGCGCACACAAGGATGTGTGTTGATGATGATGATCTGGACTCCAAACTTCAATTTGATGGAGGGATCTGCTGTTGTATATGGCCCATGATAATTACATTACAGTTCAATTAATCCAGTTCGGACTTCCTCATTAGACTTCCAAGCAGGAAGTCTGCCTCTCTCCAGTATCCTCTTCATTGTGGAAATACTTGTACTCTGCATTTTTACAGGCCAATAGCTTTTGTTTATTCATTATTATAGAGACAAATAGCAGCATATGTTAATTTAGCAGCCAGCCAGAGGCAGTTGTTTCTTGAACAAGGCCAAAGGAGATGGTTACTGTTGAGCTTGTGTTGTTTTGGGAAGCAGCCCATTGTGTGATCATACACCTACTTGTGATGTGCCGTTTGGAAACTGAAACGTGACCCAGCTTTCTGTCTCCAGTAACCATTTATAACGCAGACCACGCACGGTATGTTGAACCATAACCAATGGAGTTTGCCGATTTTTACAAGTAAAGCATGTTACGCCTCTTCAAATGAATACATTTGGAGGTGGTTTTAAATAATAAATGATTCCCTGAGGTGTTGTGGAATTATCTTTGCCTGACAACCTCCTCTGCAAGCAGACTGTGGGAATGTGCAGATTCAAGTCATGTTCGTATAATGGGAAAGAAAAAGGGCTCCGAAACACATCTTTGAGCAAATGACGTCAACACCTGTCTGATATTATTATCCAGCATCTGCATTTACAGTTTTACACTGGGCTTGCAGCTGACACTCTCATTCAGGGGGATGAGTGGTCGTCCCGCAACCACAAGGTAGCCGGTTCGATCCCCAGTCCCCCCATAGCTCACATGTCGAAGTGTCCCTGAGCAAGACACTGAACCCTTAACTGCTCCCCGGGCGCCTCACAGGGCTGCCCACTGCTCCCTATCCAGGGATGGGTCAAATGCAGAGAAGAATTTCCCCAAGGGGATTAATAAAGTGCATGTTTCTTTCTTTTCTTTTCTTTAGAGTTGAGTGTAACCATGAACTCAAATTTCTGACTCTCCAACATTACAAGCATCTGGTAGTAATGCGGGCAACGCTCCTGGATCTGTCATCGTATATGATCCCATTCCATTTGGTCACATAGTAGATATAATAAAATAACTACACAGACAATCTGAGCGTCTCCCCGTCCAGGAAGAGGGATCCCCCCTCAGTTGCTCTTCCTGAGGTTTCTTCCATTTTACCCTGTTAAAAAAAATGTTTGCGAGTTTTTCCTTTATCTGCAGTAAGGGTTGAAAAGGACAGAGGGTGTCGTATGATGCAGATTGTACACCCCTGGAGGCAGAGTTTTTATATTGGGCTATATAAATAAAAATGATTTGCCTTCCTTGACATTATGAATACACTTCTGCACACTGGTTTTACGGCAGAGCAGATTTTATTATTTCTTGCCTTGTAAATAAAACAATTGCTTCTAAATCGCTGCTACACCAGCATGTTAGATTCCCTGTTTTGCCAGTCAATAATATCTGATTTTTTACAAACTTAAGCCTTTATGTTTGCTAGTAGTAATTATGTTTCATGTCTTATGGCTTCAACACGACCTGCCTTGCATACTAAGGCTGACTAGCTCATGATTGGATCAACAAACAGCCTAGACAGTCAGGTTAACGGCACTCTGACCAAACTACAATCTGCTGCTCCTTGAGCAAGGGAAAAAGATCATTCAGATCTGCTAATGTAGTTGATAAAACCAGAATAAATGCATGTAAGCATAGAATAAGTAGCAGGTCAGGATGGGTGCGGTGGCCAGCTGTGGCTCATGGGAAGAGCGGCTCGATCCCTGGTCTCCCCATAGTTTGCATGTCGAATTATCCTTGAGCAAGACACCGAACCTCCAGTTTCTCCCCGGGAGCCTCGTTGACCCACATATAAGATTTACATTTTTACAAGAGCAGCCGTCGCAGGGAGTGTGAAGGGGGGATTTTGACAGGTGGCAGACCGAAACAGAGCAGTATCCTGGGTCGGTCAGTGGGGTTGACGTAGCACAGAGGCCAGTACTCACCGGGGAGCTGAGATAGTTCAGATAGATTATTAAAAACTTTGTCATGGAGTTGGGCAGAGTCCCCAATGAGATCTCTGACTCAGCAGACTTCACTCTGTTTAATCTTCCCTGACAGATAGTTGTGTGTAAATCACCCCAAAATATTCTTAGCTGTTCTGCAAGAAATAATTTGTGGCAAAGGTCCTCTAAACCTTTTCACTTCCTCAGATCTCCATGAAACCTGGCCAAACCAAAGCACATGACAGCTCGACTCAAACTCAGCCGCGTCGTCTTTCCCTTTTTTTTTTTTTTTTTTTTCTCTGCTTGGCACAAGACAAAACCTAATGAGGATGGGATAGGATTCTATTAGCTTGTTATTTGTTCGCTGGTGTTGCTGTGTTGAAATGTTTTGGATGCTCGTCTTTCTGAGGATGCGTGCCTTTTTATGAGATTCATACGAACCAAGGTTGACCTCAGATTGGGTGGAGTGAACATCTGTTTTTGTGTGACACTCGCACAGATGGCCTGTTGAGCTTCCAGCCTGAAATGAAGATGTCATTGGCCTCCTCAAACAGTGAATGTTTCATTCAGGGATTTATCCTCTTCGCTCATGACCAAAAACGTCTGACTCATTCTGTTGCTGCTTGTTGGAGATTGTTCTGACTGACTGTTGCATCAGTGGCGATTGAGGAGAAGTGAAAGCATGTGCTACGTTTGTGCGGTAATCACCTGCTCTCTGGCCGTCTTTGAACAGCGGTATTAAATGCTTCATTGAATCTAACTTGGCTGTAAAAGTGACAACACTTATTCCATGTCTGAAGATTTTTTTGAGCGTTTTATCATGTTTGGCTGTCTGCTGTGAAGTGAGGTTCACTGAATGGGTGGAATTTGTTTTCAGGGTGAATCATTAAAGCAATATTTCAACAGTTTGGGAAACTTATTTACATTTAAGGCTACAGTCAGCAGTCGACTAGCTTAGCCAGTGTAAAGTAGGGGTAAATTGTTTACTTGGCCCCGTCCAAAAGTAATGAAATCCACCTGCGACCACCTCTAAAACTCACTAATTAACACTGTAGCTGCCCCTCATTTTGGTGCTTGCCGTTATTTGCCCCTTTTCAATAAATTTTAGCCGATTCAGCCAAAAACTCTGGTCTTTAGGCCCTACTGAATACAGTAGCTTCCTCAAGACGGATCCAGGATGGCTGTGTCCAATGTGAAGCTAACCTGTTCAAAGTGTATTCTCACAGCAATGCACTGGAGGAGGGCAACACTAATTATATATGAGATAGGATTCCCATTAGGGCTGTGCGGTATACCGGTTTAAAATTTCCATACGGTATGATTTTTCATATACCACCATACATAGCCATAACGACTGTTGTCGCTCTTCGGCAGGCAGCAAAATGTAATGTTCACAGCTGAGGGCGCAGCTACTTACGTGTCAGGGTTATAACTTTATAACAACAATTAATAACCCACAACTAACGCTCTTTAATAGCGCAAAACACCACGACACAAGAGTTTGTGACACATAAACAATTTGTGACACTAATTGTACATTTATAAAATTACACCGCCGAACTGTATGCTGGGTACAGCTCGCCCACTATCATGAAACTCCGTCTGTCTCTTCCTGTGCAATGGAGTTTCATGATTGTGAACAGTCGTTACGGCTATGCACCACCGGTATGACTGTATATGAAAAATTCATACCTACATTCCCCTGGGTCCTAAGTCCCTCCATGTTTAGCTTCCTAACACACTCTATGTACCAACATACAAACAGCTGCTGACCAGTTGCGAGCGAGTTGGCCAGCGAGCGGTGAACAACTACGGCGGAGGTCCTTTTCGGCGTCAATGAATGAATGTGTTTACTCGGAAAAAAATATCGCGATATACCGTGAAACCGCCAGAATCGTACAAAATACCGTGATATGAATTTTTGGCTATACCGCCCAGCCCTAATTCCCATTAATTAATCCAATCGGCTCAATTAAGTGTGTCTTTTTTTTTTTTTAAATGCTAGGGGTTCATGGTTTCTTTCTGCACATTTGGATTGGACTAGGCTTATTTTACTCGCTGTCATCTTATCTTTAAATGTTGCCGCTTTTTCGGCTGACAGACCTGTTTCCTCTTTTATCGACAAACGCCTACTTCCTCCTTCTGTCTGTCTCTCTCAGCACTTTCGTTGGTGGCGAAGCACTGCACAAACCGTGGTGAGGTCTTTGTCTATGGCTTATGACGCTGAGGACACTTCACTTGCCGGCAGATTCTCAGACTAAAGTTGACTAGAAAAGAGTCGTCTACTTCGAGCCGTTGTTTGCACAAGACGAGGGTTGACTAGGAGAAGAACTAGCAAGCCTGTTGGTTGTCAAGTTTTCCGGGTGAGTCCTTGCGTCTTCATGGTGTTTTTTTTTTTTTTTTTTTTTTTTTACGCTTCCTTCACGCTACACACAGGATGTAGTAGGCCTCAGGGTGCGGCTCTGTGCACTCTCCTGCCTCCTCTCTAGTGTGTCGCCCATGGGCACGGACTCTGTGGTCAGGTGTTTGCCGCCTGGAGTGAATGTCTTCGTGCAAACTGTACATGTCTGCTGGCTGATCCAAGATGGGACTCAACGTGGGTTTTCCACATCTAACCAGAGAAGAATGGAAATGTCCAAAAACTGATGATTTTGTAAGACAGTTGAGCGTTGTGGCCTCATGGTTTTGGGAAGGATGGAAATGTGGTGTCAGTAGTTTATAATTTTGTAAAGGATAGAGAAAGAGAATACTTGCACTGCTGATAAATTTGCTGCATTGTAAAGTAGTTACTTGGCAATATGAAGGTTCCTTCACGTTACACATCATGGATTAGATTTGTGCCTGTAGGCCTAATTTTGCCTTGTATTGTCTTGTCCTCTGGAAAGTGTCTCCTTGTCTCTAAATGTTCCAGTGTTTTGATTATCTGGGTGTTCAGTATCCAATTCAAGTACTTCCTAATTGTTTCTGACTCACTTGTTTACTTCAAATTGCTTGCTCTGCTCACAACACACTATTTAGGCTACACTTGTACTCTGTTCAGCAATACGCTGTATAGGTTCGTGCTTCACTCGTCCTCCTGCGTGTGCAGGGTTGTCTTTCTAAATGCACGTGCAGGAGATTCCTCTGTGTACCGTGTGTGCACCAGAGTCACTTGGTGTCCTCTTAGCCGGCCCACGCCTCTGCAGGAGGTCGGTCAGCTGCTGTGGAGAGTTGTTACGAGCTGCTGGTACCAACGTTTGACAGGATATCCTTATTGCAACATTTTAGTGGAAACCAGTTTGTGACACAAAGAGGCATACAGAAAAAAAAGTCACCAGGCTGCAGTCATGCTTGTCAGTCCAATCTCCAAATTTTAGAAGATGACATTCTGAATTAGATAAAAACAAATGTTCTCATTTGATGCGTTTGGTTTGGTTACTTTATTAGTACCTGTAGGTAGACTTGGTTTGCAGTAGAAAACAGTAGAAATGCGTTGTTATTTAAGGAAAATTGTTGGTGTTTTCTTGGCATGTTAAGCCTTTTAGAGCATACCACTTCCTCCTTTGGTTGAATCTAGAAGCCATATTTCTAAACCCTGACCTCAGCCTTCCCCCCTTTCCTTTTGTCTTCCTTGTCCCTTTGTCTTAGAGCCAGCAGCCTTCCTGTGGGCTGGGTGTTGGGTATGTGTATTTGGGATTGGACACTCCACAATAGCATTTTTAAGATTCTTAGTTTCAGTGTTTTCTTTCTGTCCTGTTTTACTATCAGGGCCCTGATGTATTCCAAAATCCAAACTATTAACATTGTATTTGATAAAGAAAGTATCCACGTATTGAGTTAACATCTGAACAAATGTTGCGATTAAGAGTCTGTAAAATCTAGTTAGAAAAAAGTTTCAAATTGAGAGCTGAAAGTAAATTATATATGATTTGAAATAGCTAAAAGTAAGGGATAAGAAATCAACACATTTGGTACATGTAGGGTGGTGTTGATGTTTACTTGAGTTTATCTGACAGGCTTGAGGGGAAACTTTCAACCTGTGTGTGTGTGTGTGTGTGTGTGTGTGTGGCTGACATGCACACACCTCTCCTCAAGGGTGTAACATGACCATCCTGTTACTAGTATTTATGTGGGTGTGTGAAGGCGTCACACTCGGAGCAACAATAATCAGTCCTCAGCACCATGTCGCTGGCCTTTTGTATCAGCTCTCGGATAAAGGATGGTGCTCTTTTTGTTGGCCATTTCACACACACACACACACACACACACACACACACACACACACACACACACACACACACACACACACACACACACACACACACACACACACACACACACACACACACACACACACACACACACACACACACACACACACACACACACACACACACACACACACACACACACACACACACACACACACACACACACACACACACACACACACACACACACACACACACACACACACACACACACACACACACACACACACACACACACACACACACACACACACACACACACACACACACACACACACACACACACACACACACACACACACACACACACACACACACACACACACACACACACACACACACACACACACACACACACACACACAGGCCCCTGCGGCGAGGCCGGCCCTTTGTAGAAGCATCAGATGAAGAGCTAGAAGGGGTTCTTTTGAAATCCACCCAGCACATAGGTTAACACACACACAGACACACAGACGTCTGCATACTAGAGCATGATTATATATAGGCACACGATATTGTGAAACCTGATGGTGCACACACACTCTAAGCACACAAGAGCCATAGCACAGGATGTGGTAGTTCAAGTTGATTTGTTTTTTAAGCCTAAGAAAAGGATTTGATGTCAGGGTGGCTTCATGTCGTTGCTTCATGGTATGAGTGAGTGAAAGTGGCTAAAAATGAGTTTTTTATTGCTAGCATGTTTGATTTCCCACATTTGACAATATGATGTCTCTGTTTATGGCAATAATATATTAAAATCTTCTCAAATCCATAATGATAGCTTAAAATTGGGTTTAAAATTATTAGACTTAGAATAGTCAAGGTGAGTCCGATTTTCTGAAGTATCGTTTGTTTGAAACAAGTAGCATACCATTTTTCTTGTATAAGATGAGTCAAAAGATAGAATCAGCGGGGGAGATATTTGAGCACCAGTAACTTTTATGAAGATGCGTCTGTTAAACTTTCATTCATATATCAACTATTCAAGAGCCGTCAGTATTTAGATCAGATGGCTCGTGAAAAGTAAGGTGTGTCAGAAGTGTAGAGAGAGAGATGCATCAATACTATACATTTGTGGCATATATATAGATATCTATCTATCTATCTATCTATCTATCTATCTATCTATCTATCATGTGTCAAAATGTTTTAAAGAGAGCCCATGTGGTGTTTAGCATGCATCAGAGTGTTCCAAATGAAGTGACAATTAAATGCAAGAGCCTGAGGACATCTTAAAATCTCCTAACATTTAAATGTTGACATAGCCTTTGTTAACACATTTACGAAACCGCTATCCTTCTTGTGTGCTGGTTGGTCACATTGACATTGTGTGCAGAAAAACAACTGCTGCCTCATGTTCCCTCACACCATTAGGGTTCATAACACGGCCCCGGGGGAGCTGGCAGGAAAGGATGTGCTCCACTTGGATCACGTTCCCCTTGATGTTCATGTCCCCCAGTCTCGCTCCGGTTGCCACTTTCTCCATCAGCAATTCCTTAAAAAGTTTTAATTACACTTCAAAGTCAAATCATGTAAATGCCGAAAATCGGCATATTAGTTTTTTGCCACCACATTATGTGTTTTTATTAAACTTCTTTGAAAGTTGTTGCAAGCTATTAGAAAGTGGTGTTGAATTCTTTAACAGAGCTGGAAATGTAGTGCCATAATGCCAACGTATAGACTTATTCATTTTATTGTGCGTATTGTTTGTTCGTCCTTTTTGTTTCTCTATCTTGGATCATTATTTTTAAATTCACTTGCAGGTACAGTTTAGGGAGTGTTACTTTGGGCGTTCTAACATTAGCTGCTCTGTGTCTTTCTTTCTCTAACCATTTAATTCCACTAATCTCTTATTCCTCCCTCATCTTTTTTCTTCACTTGCTCTGTTTTTGCATTTTTCCTCTCCTTTCCATCTGCCTTGCTATTGTATCCTCTATGTATTTATTCAGTTTCTTAAGTTTATATTGTCTTTGTCTGCCATTCTTTAATTTCTCACTTGTTTCCTCCCTCTGCGTACTCTCATGTTCATTTCTCACCTTCATCGCTCCACCCCCTCTCTTTCTCTTTCCCTCTCTACCAGCGGTGTGACCCTCACATTACACATTATGAATTATTGAGGTGAAACCCAGCACTCTTCTGCTGCCCAACAAATCACCAGCCTTCTCTCTTTCTTCGTTTCCTCTCCTCTTACCCTCTCTCCCCCCTGTATTGATGGTTTTGTTCCTTAATTTTCGACCTCGGGCACCAGATCAGATCACAGGGTAACATGAGATTTTCTTTTTTTACACTCTTTTGGAGCTAATCCTGAGGAGTCCTGGCGGCACATGGCTCTTTGGTTACGGCAGGTGGGCGAGTGCTTGAAAACAGATTAACTTCACACATCCACAGATTAAACTACCTTGCTCCCTGCAGCCCAGTTTGAGTGGCGTGATGGTTTTGGCAGCAGGGTACTGCATACATTAGTGCAACTAAACGATGGAAGGAATGAAAAAAGAGATTGTTGAGTCTGTTTAATGTTTTGAATTTTTTGATTTATGTTTTGTGGTCTTTCTGCAAAATAATATGTTCTGTGGAGAAAGAGGCTTGGCAGGAAATAAAGAAACGTCAGATGTGGTCGACAAAATGACTGAACAGTGGAACAAGAGGAGAGGAAAGGAAGGAAGGAAGCGAGGTCGGATCCTGAAAATGTTCTTCTGTAAGTAAAAAAGATGTGAGCTCTGTAGCCCGTTAGCCTGTTTAAACCTCTGGCACAGTGAAAAATATACACACACTCTCACTCAACTGAGCCAGGTTGCAGTAAATCACCTGCTCTTACATGATGCGCTCTGACAGCAGCTAGCTCGATAACAAGGTTTCATTTACACTGTAAGGAGGTTGCGATAAGATGCCAGAGCGACAGATTGGGATTTGATACACGGCCCCCCAGGCTGTAGTAAACACTCATGAGATAGATAGATATATATATATATTACACTACCATTCAAAAGTTTGGGGTCACTTAGAAATGTCTTTATTTTTCAAAGAAAAGCACTGTTTTTTTCCAATGAAGATAACATTAAATTCATCAGAAATACATTGTTAATGTGGTAAATGACTATTCTAGGTGGAAATGTCTGGTTTTTAATGAAATATCTACATAGGTGTATAGAGGCCCAGTTCCAGCAACTATCACTCCAGTGTTCTAATGGTATTGTGTTTGTTAATCGCATAGAAGACTAATGGATGATTAGAAAACCCTTGAAAACCCTTGTGCAATTATGTTAGCACAGCTTAAAACAGTTATGCTGGTGAGAGAAGCTATAAAACTGGCCTTCCTTTGAGCTAGTTGAGTATCTGGAGCATCACATTTGTGGGTTCGATTAATGGCCAGAAAAAGAGAACTTTCATGTGAAACTCGCCAGTCTATTCTTGTTCTTAGAAATGAAGGCTATTCCATGCGAGAAATTGCGAAGAAACTGAAAATTTGTCTGGGTGACCCCAAAACTTTTGAACGGTAGTGTATAAATGAATGAATGAGATATACACACTTGAGAACATTGGTGTGAAACCTTGTTACTCTGAAGTTGTTCCCTGGAGCAGTGTGTGTCGACCGCAGGAAAAACATGTTGATCAAATGAGAGCTGGACCATTTGCAGCCGTGTTCATGGCGTGCTGGTGGGCTGAATAGGTTAACACGTTGCGAAAGACTGCAATATTGCACACTTTAGGTTGGAGAGTATCGGTAGAAAACAGCACTTTAAAATGAAGCTATCATTAGAGTTTACGTGGTACCTTTTTGTGTTCCCTTCAATGTTTAATTTGTTCTATAGATGTAGAGGAAAGTATTTCTATATTTCTTTTTTTTTGTATTAATGAGCATACTGTGTACTTTTAATATCTTATTTATTGCAAGTAATATCATCACTGCGATATCTAATATTATCGATCCTCATATCCTGAGGTGTTGTCTCTCAATTACATTGAGAACATTTTAAGGGAATTACTGTGGCTGTCAGCAATGAGAAAAGTGTGTGTGTCTCTCCAATCAATAAGCCTCAAGGCCGTCCATCTGAGTCATCTGTAGTTCTCGGAAGATGATGACAAGGTGCTACGCACGCCCGGGGATCTACTTAACAGATTCTACCCAACGCCACAGTCGGTGTAAAACGGTTGGTTTGCTTTGATAAATGGCTGATCTTATTTTAACCTGGGATAAGCCTGATGAACATTACCAGTAACTGTGGTGTTGTTTGCTGTAGCATGAGAAGTACACAGTCAGTCTGCGAAGTCATCTCGCCGGCTGTGGTTTGCATCTACCTGCTGCTGCCTTGGCATCCTGCACCGGAAAGATGGTGCTGACACACACACACACACACACACACACACACACACAGACACACAGACACACAGACACACAGACACACAGACACACACACAGACACACAGACACAGTGTTGTCTTTACTGGAAAATCAAAGTGAATCCACAGTCAGAAGAATAGCCTCATCAATTACTGTAATGTGGGAACAGAGCAACATCGCACAGAAACCTCTGCTGGTTGACGGTTTCTCAAATATATTTTTGGCAGATCTGTCCTGCAATTTCACATTTAATCTTCTGCCAACAGATACTCAGATTCTGCTTTATACAATAAGCTAATATTGACTGATATATCATCCCAGTCAATTTATTGAACTTTAGTATTTTTAGTTTTCCATTCTTTTTCTCTTCAAAATCAGTTTGGGTAACCTTACCGAAGTGTTTGTTTAAACCTCTCTGACCAATACCTACAGCTGGACCTTTAGCACCACTTCATCAATCAAATTTGGCAATTTGGTTTTAGCAGGTCTAAGTCCTCAAGAGAGAGACGTGAAGGTCTGAACCAAATCTCAAAAACAATCCATCCAATAAATGAAGAATTTCATTCAAAACCACACATGTGAACCTCATGGTGGCAAAAGCCGGAGGATAAAAGGACCAAAGTTATTGCAGTTTATCCTGAGGGCAACTTGATTGTCTGTAGAAAGTTTCATAGGAATCCATTTTATAGTTGTTGAGATATTTCAGACAAACCAGGAGACCGACATTGTCAAAATTCCTAACCATGTTTTGTCTGGAGGGATTTCAAGAGTGGCAGTTTTATAGCCTGAACTGACTTCCTCTCCATGTTGCCAGTCCGTATTGAGAAGGAGGATGATCTGTGCATAGATGACTAATATGCTGTTTTCTGTAGACTAGAACTGTGAATCATCCATTCACACATTCTCTGCATATGCACTGTAAGGCTCGTCTTTAGAGCCTTTTTCTATTCTTACATTGATTGACAGGTTGGTGCTGCTGACATCATTTAAAACTATACATGTTTCTTTGAGCAAGAAGTCCATCAAGTGTAAGTATATGTTCATTTCAAGTGTATATCTATTCATCATCTCCTTGTTTTCATTATATTTTGCACTCTCCACATTTTATTCACCAACGTGCTTTTTCAAGAACGGTGACCAGAAGTGATTGTCCTCTGCATACGGTTGCATACGGAGAGGCAGAGCTATTTAACAAATGATACAAACCCACTCTGATATTTAATGAACACACTTGGTCATATTTCAATGGTTGAAATTCAGAGCGGCGGGGTTGAGTGAGTCATATTTGGGGAGTTGTGACAAACGTGACTTGAGTATGACTTTGGATGAAAAGATGCATCCGCATCTTGAGCTATTGATGCAGCGGCTGCCATGGCAACCGGCCCTTGAGTAAAGGCTATGTGGATCATTATGGGGTGACTCACACACAAGGACAGGCCGGTCTCATTACGTAAACAATCTTTAGATTAATACATGCTCATCAAACAAACGCACACATGCAAATATTCACACAACACTGTGTGCACTTACAGTAGCACACTGACTCCTGACATGCACACAAACGCAGTTTTGGTCCGTGTTTTGTGCACACACAGTTTTCATCACTCACTATTCAGCACACGTGCTGTCTATATCAACACTCGCACTATTCTGCTCATTAGTTTTCTCCCAGGAATTAGCCTGAGCCAGTTTGAATACATTATGGATTGAGATCAAATATGAAAATGGGCTTCTAAGTTTTCTAGATGGGCTTGAAGGTAAATTATTGATGGCTTCCTCAGTCTGTTGTGGGGATATCTATAGTACATTTTTCACTTGATAACTCTGTGATGGTGGGTTTTATGAGGCCCCCTGCAAGCTCACCCAAGTGGCTTTACCCAGCTCCCCTGTGGGGCTCAGAGTGACTGTGATTTGGCAGTTTTTCCACCATGGAGTTTCTAACTGGCTTATTTTAGAAAGCCACAGGGCTTCAGGTCAAGCCGGCTGTCGGTTCCTCTGTCAGATATCACAGTCGTCCTCTGCACAGGGCCAGAAGCCGGGGGGGGGGTGTATTAATGTCCTTGTTTTTATGCATATGAACCAAGTACAGATTCAGAGTCTGTTTGTGTATTTCAGTTGCATTTCGACTAGTGGAAGACATGCCAGTCTTTATTTCGTGCGTCTCTTAATACGTGTGGCTCAGTGGGAAATGAATGTCCAACATACGCTCTTAACTCGCCGTACGATCTGTCCCTCCTTGTCCACTCTCCGCCCATTTCCTTTGCTTCCTGTTTTTAATTTCCCTGGCATCTCTACTCCTGACTGATTTGATATTGCAGCATAAAAGGGGGGGACATGAAAGCCAGGAAAATGATGAATTAAAACGACCCTCCCGGCCTGATAAACACCCACATCTTTCGCACGCCACACTCTGTGGTGTTGTCTCCCAAACTTTAGCATGACAGATACTGGCTTTGAGACTGACACCAATATTTATATTTGAGAATTTATAAAGATCGCAATATATCTGCCAAAATGTGTAGGTCATACACACATACAATTAACCTTTTTGATAAAGATCCCTTAAATTGGACTATTACTAAATGTACTGAGCTAGACATTGTATAGTTGTCCGTGCGCTCTGGTGTCAAATTATGTGACTGTTTCTAAATTACTTAAAACACATATTTTGCATTTCTATACTGATATTTCTTGTTGCATATCGCCTGATATCTGCAATATGCTAATATCCAAAGATACATTGGTCTGGCCACAGAATACATTACACACATGTTTTCACAGGCTGGTTTGTGCTGATCTTCATGTGTTAAATTGGAGGAATACTCCGATAAGCAGAGGAAGAATCTCTGTACTAAGCTGCTTTTAAAGCTGCTTCTTTCCTGCATGCTTACTGGCTATTGTGGCTAAAGTGCTGCATCATCACAGAGCTGCTTTATCTCTCAAACTGCAGGGATGCTTGCACCTTTTTATTCCTGTGGAAATATCTAAACGGAGTCACACAATTTAGTCAGGAAGGGTGTGTGTCTTTCTGCTGTGTTTTTAAATGACTGAACAGAGGCCTCAGTTAAACAGAGTAGATCTATTAAAAAAACAATGTAACTTTTCTATTCTCTCACCTGCTGTGACCTTATTAGCAGTTAAACTTTGATTTGAATTAAGCTGTCCCACCAGCACGTCCTAATGTGTGTCAACAACTGCAAATTAAATAGGGTACCGCTTGAAAAAAAAAATTACCTCAGAGGAGAGAAGGAAAAACCCAGTTTGTCTGCTTTAGTTTGTATAAGTTGGTGTTGGATGATAAACTATGTATTTGATTTTAGCTGGTATTTATAGGAAATTTGCATAGACAGTTGATGGCACAAACAGGGGAGTGTGTTCTAGTTGTGGGCTGACGACGAGGTAATGCATGTGTGGTTTCTATACGAGCACTGAGGTTAGACCCTTATACATTGCAGCTGGGGAGCCTGACCTCAGATGGCGATGGTAATATAAGGGGCCTGTGTTTAAACTTTTTGAAAACTGGTGTAATAGGTCAATTGACTCATTTCCTCTGAACCCTTAAATGTTGCATGAAGTGGTTGCTTTGAGTTGTACATTTACCCATTGCTGATGTGCAGCCTGAGTGCCGCACTGAACTCGTATCTGATGTGTTTTTTAGCAATGCCCTCCTTGACCTTTCTACATAACCTTATAGGAGACTAATGCAAGCAAACAACTTGTATAACTAAACCAAGTTCATGACTAATGTGCTTGTGATCTCTTTTCCCCCTCTTGCCATTGCCATCCACCTCTGTCTTCCTCCATCTCTTTTTCCACCCTCTCCTTCACTCCTGCAGGTGTGGATGAGCTGCCACCAGAAGGAGTGACAGAGGGGTGAGGCCGCGAGACCCCCACCACCCAACCCCGCCGTCAGCCATGCCGCCGCCGGCAGACCTCGTCAAGGTGGCCATTGAGTGGCCGGGGGCCTTCCCCAAGCTCATGGAGATAGACCAGGTAGGTAGTGTAGAGCGAAAACCACAAAACAACTTATCAGCACACGTCGCTGTCCGTTAAATCCACAGAGACCTACATTTAGAAGACCAAACCGAGCAGACGTTCTGTCTGTGTGACACTCCCCTTGAACAAGGTGCACGTTATGTCTGAACAAGGTATTTGTTCTGTAATCCGCTGTTGTGGATACAGTTATGGTAGTTAAAATGTGTGTGGCCGTGTGTGTGTGTGTGTCTGGAAGGGGGAGGCAGATGTGATCAGGGCGGAGTCCATCTTTGTTTGTTCCCAACAATTATGCTAATTACCAATATGAAGGGCCTTAATTAAAGAGGTCTAACAGGCAACACATCGGCTTTGACCTAACTATAAAGACAGTACATTGAATGTGATGGTTGAGGCTCTGTAATTAATGGCCTTAATGTTACACCATACACTTACGATATATATACGTATATACACATACACACTCATTAAGCTCAAAGGCTAAACAATCTCATATAGAAGGACAATGTACAAAACATCCAGATAGCAGGCTTGTCATTTTAAGCTACTCTTTTTGTCAGCTATGGCTTATTACTGTTAATTCTGTAATTGCTAAAATGAACTTTTTTGGCTGTTGGCTAGTTGCTGTCGGCACTGAGTCAGAGATAATTTGTGAGTGAAAAGGCACACTACCCTGTTACACTGCTGGACAACCGCAGGTGTGTTTTGTGCGGTTCAAACAGATACACACACACACACACACACACACAGACACACAGTGGTGATTTCTTCTTTTTTAGAGGAATGATTTACCTAATGCCGTTGAACCAACTTCAGGGAAATCTCTGTGTGAATCTTTTATGGATATGAAATTTATATTTTAGTTTCATAAACAAAATAGTTCTGATTCATTATCTCCAGCATTTAAAGTAAGCAGTGCAAAAGATACAAGTTGTAAAAGTAAGTAGGCTATACATGTCAATAACATATGTAGTGATACAAATTGAATCACCAGTTCATGTCTTTAGGTTTTCATCTAATTTTAGTCATTAAACTGTTGAGTTTTAGTGTAGATTACATGTCTAAATTTAAGCTTTTATTTTTGTTTTCTTTATAACTTTTGTTCATTTATTATTTAAAAGCTGAACCTAGATCAGAATTTAAAATAGATTTGATACTGGATTTAATCAGATAAATACCCACAGCCCACAGATTTTCATAATGTGGTTGCTGTAAATCACGGTCAAAATGTTGGACTTTAACATTTTCAGCAATACCAGTGACATTTTTGATGAGACTAATCATGAGGCTGATTGCCTGATCGGTGGCGTTGAGAGCAGGAGTGCCAACAAACAGCTCAAATATGAATCCTCAGGTAAAGGCCGCGCCGTGAGATCATCAGCATCTAACAAACAGAGGATGAAATCCAAATGAAATAATTAGCCCAAACAATACCTCATGTGGGGGGACATGTTTACTGTTGCGTTGTTTGATTACACATACAGTGTGTAAAATGGCCCGTTCTGTGTGACTCACAGATGGGCTAATGATTGTACAAGCTGTGAGTCACCGTGGCAGCTGGAGCCACGATTACCACTGAATGAAACGTTGAACTACAGAGTACATGTGCTTCTGGGTTTGCCATGCGGACCGTAAGGCCCTCAAGTGTAGATTTAGGGATGTTGTTTTTAATGACCCGTTCTTAGTCTGAATTGTTGAACGTCTTCATCTCCAGTTTGGTCTTTCTTTTGTCTTTACGCGGCCACCTCTCCTCCTCCCCTTCCTCTGCTTTTCTTTAATTCTTTTATCTCTCACTGTCATCTTTCTCTTGTTCCTCCTATCTGTTGCATCCTCCTTGTCCTCCTTTGCCATCTCTCCTTTTCGTACCCCCTCTCACTCTCCTCCCCATCTTTTGTTGCAACTGTAATACTTGTGCGTTGCCTCCTCCACCAACAGCCCCCACCTCCTCCACCTCCCTCTGCATCTCCTCTGTACAATAGGCCCTGCAGCAGCATATGGCCGTCTGAGTCATGCGATGGAGAGTGGGCTTCATCTGCTCGTGCTGTCTTGAGAGAGTGTGTGTGTGTGTGTGTGTGTGTGTGTGTGTGTGTGTGTGAATTCAGTATCTCTCCAAATACCATTAATGCCCCAAAGGCACGAACGTCCGGCATTTGTGTTGAAGCGCTGGGGAATTGCTACAAGTGCAGACTATTGTAATATTGTTTTTGTTCACCAGCAATGTGGTGGAGAACAGGGAGAGTACAAGGTGTTTGTGTCTGCAGGGAGGAAATAAGTTTTGGAGACAAGCAGGAGAATTTAAGACAAACTAAAGGGAAACACAATGCCATGGTAATCGATACACTGTGGTGTGAGGCAGTATAAAATCTAGCTGTTAAAGAGCAACTTTATCATTCATTCACAATTGTGTCTGTGGCCATCAGATGAATATACAAGTCCAATCTTCACTGTCTTTGTAGCTCTGTTTTGTTCTCCACCAACTCCTGAGGGAAATACCAGCTGTTGAGCTGCTACATGTTAACACTTCGTTTACCAGCTTGTCACAGACTGTTACGATCTCCTGTTTTTTGCTGAGCAGGTAGAATACGGTGGGTTTATCAAAGCTTTGTCATTGCAGCCGATATTGAGAGTGGATCAGTCATGGCTGAGAAATGAAAAGGATGAGCTCAAAAAAGCTCAAATGCTGTGAACTGCAGAGTTGGATGATGATTATCTGTGATGATTAACACACACATGTTATATACACATAGTCAATCAATGTATTTATGTATGTACGTACTTCTATTCAATTCAGTTTATTTTATATAGCCCAACATCACAAATACAAGTTTGCCTCGGAGGGCTTTACAATCTGTACACATAACATCCCTGTCCCGGGACCTCACATCGGATCAGGAAAAACTCCCCCAATAAAGATAGTAAAAACCCTTTCACAGGGAAAAAAGGGGAAGAAACCTGAGGGAGAGCAACAGAGGAGGATCCCTCTCCCCGGATGGACAGAAGCAATAGAAGCAACTTCTCAGTTGTACATTAGATTATAAAGATCACCACTTCGGAAATTCTTGTCCATGCCATGTTTTAGCATGCATTAGTGCGTGTCTTCATTATATATATATATATATATATATATATATATATATATATATATATATATATATATATATATATATATATATATATATATATATATATATATATATATATATATATTATGGCCTCATAGATTGCAAATGTATGAAAAAGTCTTCAGCTGGTGAATAGATTGTCCATTTGTTGATATAAACTATAGTGCAAAGGCTAATCATCTAAATTGTGTTCTTGCTGCAGTTGGATGTTGCAGTAAATCAGACGGGGACAGAATGTGTAAGAAACCCAAAATAAGAATGAATTCATTTAGTTGTTTTATGTCCTCTGTGGGAACATTTTAGTGCGCACATAATTACTCTGGAATAGCAGCAACATTTAAATGTTTAAGAAGCAGAAAAAGATGCAACAAAATGTACCCTTGTGTGTAACAATGGTTTAAAATGTCTGTAATGAATGCGCAGACGATGCTGCCATAATTCATATATACTAGCAGGTGAAGTTTACTTGTGTAACTGAATGACCTTGGAAAGAAAGATATGAAGTGTATCTGCTATCTTCCCAGTTAGAAAGGAGAATATCAGATAACAGGAGCTAGAGAATATCAGATATAATATGATCTATGTTTCAGTATACTGTAGGCTATAGCTTTGCTTTTCACGTTTATACCACACAAGGTGCACGATGAGCATGCAAAATAAATATGCGTTTACCTCGGAGTAATAAGATAAAAGGAGCAGATGGAGGCCATAAGAAGAGGAGAAAAGAGTTGTTCAAGGAATAACTAAATCAATTAATATAATTTGTAGATTTAAATGTAATCAAACCAGTCCAAATTAATGATGTACTAAAAAGGCTGTTTATGATCATGTTACTCATTTAAATTTATGTCCAGTAATCTCAATCTTCATTGAGGCACAATTCAGAAGTAAGGGGCCATCTCAAAAGAGACAAACACATTTAAAAACGCTCTACCATTTCTAACGAAAGAAAACACATTTGAATGCACAAATTTAGCACTTGATCAAATATTTGATGTCATTTATTGTTGGAGAATGCAAAAGTTCTAAGATTTGCACTGGTAATTAGAAGTTAGACATTTAAAGACTTACAAGTTCAAAAAAGTTTTCCACATGTGGTAATATATTAGTACCTTTCATGTTATTTTAAATAGCAACTCATTTAAATGTATTAGGTTATTAATAATACAATTTAAAAAAAAAAACTGGAAAATGCTTTGATCATGTATGAGAGAGTGGTTTAATGTCGTCAGAAATATTGCAAACCTTTACTATTTCTTTGGCGATTGAGCATATTAATGATTTGCTCATTTAAAAAGCTCCAGTAGAACTCAGGAATATCAAACATTTGCTGTATAAACCGAGATTAATAAAGTCGTTTTCATATTCTTGCACATTTGTCAAAAACATTTTTTTTCCCCCATCTAAAATTCAGTTCCAGCTAGCATTACAAATGTCCTGAAATTGCTTTTTGAAACCCACAGATACCCTGTTGTAGTATAGAGTACTTTGTTCAGCGTACTGTAGGTCCCAGAGAGCCTGAGGATGACGGCAGTGGCGAGCGAGCAGATATTAAGCTAATACTCCCTGGCCACACACACACACACAATCACACACACACTATCACACACTATTTGTCGCCTCATCCCTCCATATGCACTTTGCTTGCTCGTCATTTTCCTCCAATCCCTCTTTCTCGCTGTTCAACAACCACTCTGCTGCTCTCTCTCACTATTATCATCCACTCTCCTCCTTCCTGTGTTTGCTGTTGTTTTCCTTTTCATCTGATTCATTTTGCCTATTTCTTTTTTTCTTTCTTCTGTTCACATAAAAGCCCACTCTCTTCCTCTGTCACCTCTCTGCCTTTGTTTCCCTGTCATCGACTGTATGCCCATCATCCTGCCACCATTATCTTCTCGCTGTAAATCTTCATCACTACAGCTTTTGCTCTTTGAAGCAGTCTCTCTCGTTGCTCAGGGTAATCCCCTGTGAAGCAACAACACAATCATTGTGACTGTATAGAGAAGCTCACGTAATTTGTGTGTGTGTGTGTGTGTGTGTGTGTGTGTGTGTGTGTGTGTGTGTGTGTGTGTGTGTGTGTGTGTGTGTGTGTGTGTGTGTGTGTGTGTGTGTTAGTATTCATAGTTTTAGCTTGTGTATGGATAAGAGAGCCTTAACCATCCTTTAAACACTCTTGGCTCCAAACATTAACTGGTGGATAAGACATAAATGTAAACAGGGCTGTGGTACTAGGCGCAGTACTGTCTTCAGATATTTTACTTGAGTAAAAGTAGCTGTACTATGTGAAAGGTTGCTCCAGAGATTGAGCATTGCTGCTTTGTAAAAATGGAAGTCTCACAGATTACAGAATTTAAAAAAAAACAACAACACACACAATGGTCAGAATTAGAGGGGTTTAGTCTTAAGTACAGATTTTCCATAATGCAACTCAAAGTAGGTCACAATCGCTACTTTACTTGCATGATATATTGTCCCAGAGATAATATAATAATGCAAGTCCCCCATGTTAATAGAGCAATTCACTTTTCATTATTTTAGTTTTTGCAGATATTGGTATTGGAAGGTTAAAAAATAAAATGTAGATATAATAGAAGTCTTATAATGGAGGGGGATACCCTGCTGTTTATTCTGGCAACACCATGTTGGTGACAATATGTAACAAAACCAGTCAACAACGGGCAATATTGAGGACAGCAAAAATGATCTTGGTGATCTCCATAAATCATACCATAAGTCGATAACATGAAAATGATCGTGACTGGTTAAACCAAAAGAGCATCAAGGCATTGAGAAGGTTTTTTTTTTGTTCACCAAAACTTACCAAAGTTATTGAAAATGTTTAAACAGTTAGCAGCCTTACCACAGTTCATTCAATAAAACAGTTACTGATCATATGTGTTGTATGCAACTATATCTGCCAAATCAGTACAATGAAGTATAAAGTGCAGTATTTCCTGTCTAGTATAGATGAGCAAAGAAGGACCTCTAACTTAAACTTATTGTAGAACAGTACTTGTGTAAAGCTACTTAATTGCTTTCCACCCCTGTAAACCAGAACATCACAGCTGCTGATCTGGAAGCAGTTTTATATCCAATAATATTAAAAGAAATGGCGCAGCAGACATGGTCCTGTAGAACAGGCTCTCTTGTATCAGTCCTGTTATATAAAGTAATTGCAGCTCAATCTGAGTTGACTACTATTTTAGGGACGCTGGGTTGGACTGTGGTCTAAATGTCTAAATGTAGTTTTGCCTTTCTCCACAGAAAAAGCCTCTTTCAGCCATCATTAAAGAAGTGTGTGAGGGGTAAGTGCATTGGCTTTTTGGTTGGAAAATAATTATCTTAGGTCTTCTTGCAAAAGCCTTCTCTCTCTTTACTCCATTAAATTATATTAGCTGTATTTTACAGTTCTCCCCTTTAATACCAATTATGCAATGTGTTCTTCTCTCCATCCAATGGATTTTAGGTGGTCTTTGGGGAACCATGAAAACTTTGCTCTGCAAATTGCTGATGCCACAAATTTCTACATCACAGAAAAGGTTTGGTTATCAGTTTTTCAACTCCAGGCAGCAGTATACAAGGTAACAAAAAAAGAAGAAAGAAATCCTCACTAACTTTAGCTTTTATTTTTGTAAATCTCCACAGAATCGCAATGACATTAAGAATGGATCAATCCTGCGCTTGACCACCTCTCCTGTGAGTTTTATTTCTTTGCAAAATGTCCTTTTGACTACATAAGAACCCTGATCATTGTGGAGAGGAAACTCACTTATTTGTATTATCCCATGGCAGTTGTTATTTATTATTTAACTTTTTATTTTTGCACTTTAGTACCAGACTGCAGTCCAGCTCCATGAACGGATCCAGTCATCCAGCATGGATGCCAAGCTGGAGTCTCTGAAGGACCTGGCCAACGCGTCGAGGGACATCACCTTCGCCCAAGAGTTCATCAACCTGGACGGCATCTCCTTGCTCACTCTGATGGTGGAGACTGGGACAGAGTAAGTCAATGTCCGACCTTCTCTTTTGTTGGTTTGTATTTCTCCGTTACAGTGCACTCCTTTTAATTTCTCTTTCCTCTCTGTGTGAGGAATGTATTAGAGTGGCCAAGAAACAGTAGTATACTGTATAAGAGGAATATAGCTTTCCATGATTTCCTATACTAAGCTCATGATTGTTTAAATTTAACCTGATGAAAGTCAATTGTGGGTTTTAGCAATGAATGTCTCGCTCTTAGTTATCAGGTGGAGTTTTACATAAATCTGAAGTCGGTGAGAATCAATTTTTGTTTTTTTGTTTTGGGAGTTGCACTGTGCATTCTGATTGGTTACGTTCAACGCAGCTGACTGACCTGCTCAAGTCATCTTTTGCAGTATCTGGACCTCTGTAGTTGCTTTTGGTTTGGGAGTTGATTTGATGGCACCACCGACATACTCAATAGATGCGTCATTAAAAAAAAATGGTTTCAATTCTTACATTCACCTTGTGACTTGTCACTACCTTGCTGTGGAAATAAATGTCTTTGTTGGATATCAAACCAAACAGGAGAAAATTATAGAGCCTCTCTTCAAATTGTTTGAGGTCTTCTTCCCTTTCAACAAAAACTACCGGTATTACAAAGTTGTCGGACAAAAACACAAGGAGCCCAACCTCAATCACAATTATTTCTGTCTCCAAGTAGTAATGTAACCGTTTGCCTTTACTGACCATGATAGTGACATTACACACAGAGGAGGAGAAGAGAGCTCTGCACTGATTTCTGACTGTTCAGCAGATCCAACAACTCACCGTGTGTGTGCGCGATGGCAGTGGAGGGCTCTGGAGAGCGTCTCAACTGAAGGTTAAAGCGAGGATATTATTTGCTGAGGAGGAATTTCTCAGCCGTGATGCCAGTGGGAAGTGTGTGTGTGTGTGTGTGTGTGTGTGTGTGTGTGTGTGCGTGTGCTCCGGTTGCATGCTGTGTGAGTGCAAGGCTCCGGTCAGAGCAATAACCCGGAGGAAAGTTACGGTAGGAGTGCAAATGTGCGCGTGCAAATGTGCGCACGCACATGCACACAAGCAGAAATACGGTGCAGCAGCAGCCAACCGCCTGGGACGCTGTTGTTTTCTGCCTCATGCATCTCTCATTATTCATCCCTTTGTACCTTGTGAGAGACGAGATGGCTAGAAAAATGGTTTGCTTGCATAAGGAGCCACAAGCACACACTGATCAACACTGGCGGGGAACTCTGCAAAGCATTTGAAACCATTGTTGTTGTTGAAAACATAGATTCCTTTAATTGATCAACATTTTCTTAAACTGAATGATTGCTCCTTTCATGCACTGGATTGTTTTGTACCGTCTGTACATAAAGGGTCAAACTCCGGTCAGATGTTGAATGCCTTCTCTTCAGCAGAAACCACTTAATGATCTCCTATTTCTGGGTATGAGACTGCAGCGCCTCGGGCATTACACTCACTTCTACTAGTTGACAGGAAATCATTCAAGCCTCTTCTCCTTTTTGTGTATAATGTTCAAATTAGCAAATATTTGACCCTTGTTCGATCTTACTGCTGGGAGCCGTCACAGCAATGTAGATTACCATCACATCAGTTATTCAGCACTGGAGAGTTTGAGAGTGGCTGTCGTGTGTGCGTGAGAGAGCAAGTGGCTCGGCTGTATTTCCAGCTCAACAGAAGAAGCTTATGAAACAGATAGGTATCACACACACACACACACACACACACACACACACACACACACACACACACACACACACACACACACACACACCGTACTGTAATTATTCAAGAGGCTCAGTGCCGGAGACTCAAGAGGGCAGAGCGGTGCTGTGATCTAAAGCTTGTTCCAGAGATGTTGTACTGTATTCATGTGGAAATAAGTTGGCAGGCTGCTGCTGTCGCCCACACAAGGGAAAGGCAGACGTCGCCCTCTGCTGACTAAAACATGGAACAGCTTTGACTCGGAAGGTGTTCAGAATGTACAGTGCAACCTCAACCAGCTTAATAAGAGGTGTTATTACATCCAAAAGGGATGGGAAAAGGGATTTTAATTGTTTTAAAGTCCCCCCCCCCCAAAAAAAAACAACATTTTCCTCACAGATGTTGTTCAGATGTTGTTCTGCTTGGCATGCGTTTAAGGTCCGAGTAGCATTACTTGTTAGACATATTCACTAAAGGTCAGTGTAAGAAAGTTTATGTTCAATGACATGTTGACATTTCATTTCAGTTTGCTTGTGTCTGAATTTATACAACCAGAAAACATTTATATGATGTGTAATCGATTTGCTTGGGCCCTGGTTTCTTTCCTCGGGGATGTTTCCGCATTATCTGGACACCAGGTTGTGATGTGTACTGTTCCCGGCTCTGTGCTGGCTAGAAGATCTGGTTGTTTGTTTCTCAACTGTGACACCAAAGTTTCTTAAATCTTTGCAGACGCTATCAGAAACTACAGAAGATAATGAAGCCCTGGTAAGCCCCGCCCCCCCCAGCCGGGTAATGTCATTGGCTCTGTGCTCTTCCTAACCTGCTGGCCGAGTCTGCATGATTAAGAGCCCCAGTGCCTTATGGGAAATGATATATGTATAACACAGCCACTTCCAGGCTTCCATTTCTAAATCACTGTCTCATAAAAAAAAATTGCATGTGGTTTTGGGCAACAGACTCAAACAACTTCCTAATTCTTCGATACAGACTGAAAGAAAGCCAAGATTTATTTCTAAAAACCTAATGAAATAAAATAAATTCAATTGCTGTTTTTAATTAACGGTTCAGTGCAGTTGCATGTACTAAATCGTCCTGAATTAAATCTTGGTGTTCTTTACACGCGGTGCTGCTCAGGGTGATTATCTGTGTGCTCACTGAGGGGCTTTTCAGCTTCTTTTCTTACTTTCTCTTCAGCATTATTAGTCAGTAGCCTCTATCGCCACAGGAACTTCACCCATCGACAAGGTTTCCATTACTCTCTCTAAGCTATCCTCTAATGTTACGATGTCATGTAGCATTGTGTAGTTAACCACAGGATGTCATCTACATGCCCAGTACCATCTGCAAGAGTCTTTTTGTCCTGTGGGTTACTAATTGCTCTTTAACTGTTCACTAATCACCTACAATGCAGCAACTCTGACCCATATTGCTCTCTGTTCAGTGGCGGTTCTACACCCCCCCCCCCCCCCCCCCCCCCCCGGGAAAATAAAAAAATATTTAATTTGTTTTTATTATAAACTTAAATTTCTCAATTGCACAAATCCTTCAATAGAACATTTGAATAACACACTTAAGACAATCAATGCACACAATTCTGCACAACACAGTATAAGTTACAACATAACTGACTTAAGGCCACTAATTGCATTAGAGTATTGCTCTATAGCCTACAGTGGATCCCCCTGTTCCCCCCCTTGTCCGTTCCATTTGGGAGACAGAGGTGAACTATTATAAATAATAATAGAAAGTGCAAAAACAAACGTTTAACTATTTACAAATGAACTTAACTAACTTTTAACTATTTTAAACTTTGAGCTTTTTAATACTTAACACATTTAAAGTGAAACAACATACAGAAGCTTACAGAATCACACAACAAAATATAAATTAAAATGTGTAAAACAAAAAGAAAAAAATCAGCATCCAGAGTTTTGTCCTTCAGTGAAGATTTACATTGAGAAAGACCAAGTGCCTCAGCTGTGAGGGCTGATCCTGTTTCTTCTCTCCGTAATGATCTGCCCTGTTGGAGAACATTCTCTCTGAGGGGACTGAAGCTGCTACAATGCACAGTCTCCGTGACGTCACATGAACTGTGTAACTCCCGCCTCTCCCCCCTCTGCTCAGCGCAGGCACAGAGAAGACACCACACATATTGACCAATCAAATGCGGCTTGAGAGAGCGAGCGAGAAAAAAAAAAGAAGCTGCCTCCGTCGTTGTCAAAGAGCTCTCAGAGCCGTTTCGTTCGCGACCGACACATCACTAGTAGACGGCACCTTCTTAGCAAGCAGAGGCGCCTGCAGCTGCAGGGGGCGCCAATTTGCCAATTCCCCACACAGTGATATGATAGATAATGGAAAACCTATTCCATTATCTAACATATATATATATATATATATATCTCTCATCTGGGCCGCGAAGGGGTTTTCCATTATCTATCATATCACTGTGTGGGGAATTGGCAAATTGGTGCCGTCTCTACCGTGTGTGTGTGTGTATATATATATATATATATATATATATATATATATATATATATATATATATATATATATATATATATATATATATATATATATATATATATATATATATATATATATATAAATAAATAAATAAGTGGTCGTGCCGCCCCGGGCGGCTGCCCGGTTCGCCCGTGCCCAAAACCGCCCCTGTCTCTGTTGATCCACTTTAGGAATATTTCTATCTTGAAAACCTATTTCTTCAATTTTATTATCCTTTTGTGGTTGGTTTTTCTTGCTGAATCGGATGGTGTTTCAGCTCTGCAGACTAACTTTAACATGCATTATGAAATATGAAACTGCGTCATTAGATTATTTCTATCACAAGGAGTTTAGATTTAATATTACATATGGAAACATATTTTGCCTTGACTATAGGACTATAGTTTTTGTATATTTTCATGTCCCCTTGACACAATAAAAGTACGACAATAACATAAATGTTTCATAAAGGATGCACCAACAAAAGCCTGAAGGGTGCAATGCCAATCTTAAACAGTAGAGAGCAATATTGTGAAACCTATAAATAACATCTGAAAGTTTGAAACTTACTTACAGTTTTGTAACTTCAAGCTGTCTAACCAACCATAAGTTATACAACCTTTTTCTTAATTATGATTTCAACATTTCTTATTAAGTACTTCCAGCCGCTATGTGTCTAGGATATAACCGTTATTTAATGTGTTCCCTGCTTTGGCCTCCTGTATCTGAGGCAGAGTGATTTATTTCTCCTGATATTTGTGTAACTGCATGACTTCACTCTGTTACGTAGCTTTCTGGTCCTGATTGAACGCCGCACTGTGCTGCCCGGCTCCTGCTGGCCTTCTGGCGGCCCCTGCTGTTTCTTGAAGGCCAGTCTGTCTGCACTGCATCGCAAACCTCTTTCCCATTTCGTCTTCTCTACCTGTTTTCTCTGGCTCTTTTCAGTAAGCCTGGTTGCAGAATGAATCCCATGATCCTCTGCCCTCTCTTCTCCTCTTCGCCACCCCTCTCTCTGTCTCTGCTGACCGCTCATTCCCCGTTATGTTCCAAGCCATCTGGGCTTTGCAGCTATGCACTGCTTCAAGCCATCTGCTGGAGAGAAGTTTCCTATGGTCTGTGTGTGTGTGTTGTCTCGTAGTTTTGGTGACCTGCTGTCCTTCACTCTGACGGCTTTCGTGGAGCTGATGGACCACGGCATCGTCTCCTGGGACACTTTCTCTGTGGCCTTCATCAAGAAGGTCAGCCAAGAAAATGTCTCATTTCACAGGGCAGGGATTTAAGTGGGACTTTGTTTACACACAGTAAAACAGGATTATAAAATTTTGATTTTACAGTCACGTAATGTCTTTCGGCCCTCTGTGATGTATACAAGGTTGGATATTCGGTATTTTCTCCTGATATAGTCATGTCCACGGGCACCCCTCTCGCTCGGGGTGTGTGTGTGTCTGTCTGTCTGTCTGTCTGTCTGGCTAGTGTGTTTTAATGTGTGAAAATAACAACTAAGTGACATTTGTATTTCCCCTCGAGGAGCTAATTAAGGAAAAAGCAAACGAGTGGCATTTCTTAATGTGTTCAAACAGTCTGGTGATGATCTTAGTGAAAGGAAGTTGTAACATTTTTAAACCATCACATCTTATACATGATTTATTGTTCGCTGCCGATTCTTTAGTTCCCCTGCTCTGACCTTCCTGCAGATCGCCAGCTACGTGAACAAGTCGGCCATGGACACGGCAGTGCTGCAGCGCTCCCTGGCCATCCTGGAGTCCATGGTGCTCAACAGTCAGGATCTTTACCACAAGGTGGCGCAGGAGATCACCATCGGTCAGCTCATCCCACATCTCCAAGGGTAAGTGGATCAGTAAGCTGTATGAACTTGATTGATTCATCTTTGGAATGTCTCTTACATTGTGATAAATGCATTTTAAACCACACATGTTGGTGATAATAATCTACTTGTATAGTAATATGTTCAGTTGATATTCTTGTGTGTGCTATTTCCTATTTCCAGGACTGATCAAGATATTCAGACCTACACTATTGCTGTCATCAATGCTCTCTTCCTCAAAGCTCCTGAGGAGAAGAGACAGGTGAGGCTGCAGTGTGCACACACAGCACTTACTGCATGCAGTATACTATGTACATCAGTATCATGATGCAGTGAGTGAGCTTTACATGATACATTTACATGTGAACACATCAGCGTTTTTTGTACTGTGCCTGTAATTGTATGTTATGTGTAGTGAAACAGTCAAATCTAGTAGAACAGTAGGGATTTAAAAGCACAACAAACCCCCTCATCCCCTACATTCCTCTCTGCAGAAGTGACATGCGTGTGAGATGCTCTCATTTCTCCACTCATCCCTCTCCTTCCCTCTCTCACCTATGTCACGCTTTGCCCCGTAGCTAATCCCATGTTCCCTTGACCATAGGTCCAGCGATGGGCTTTGCCATTACTAATGAATGATGCTAACCCACAGCGTTTCTCCGATGCAGCATATAAAGTTAAAGACACGCCAGGCAGAAATAAGCTCCACAGCATCACTGCATACAGATCGGAGCACACGCAGATGTTGCAGTGCTTCTTTTTTTGCTAATGCCAAATGTGCAATTTTTTTATTTAAAATCCGATTAATGCAGTTGGTTGGCAGCAACTTTATTGGGTTGTTTTAAGTGAACAACATGTCCTCTTGCTTAGGCGCAATATAAGTTTATAGCAGACATTTTCATTTTGGCAGAGAGGCACTTTTATAATGTGATGTTATGGGATAGTACCTGATCATCATGTCAGGTTCTTTTTATACGCAGATCTATCACAGATGACACATTTTAAAGCATGCAAGGGGCTAACGACACTATTTTGGTTGTGTGTGTGTGTGTGTGTGTGTGTGTGTGTGTGTGTGTGTGTGTGTGTGTGTGTGTGTGTGTGTGTGCGCGCATGGTAAGGATTCAACCATCAGTAAAGCTATTCTTATGATCCCCCAGTGTCCCACCATTCTGCTGACTCCGTTACCTCTCCCTCCTCCTCCTCCTTCCACAAGCTGCACCACTGACAGAAAATTATTTTTTTAACCTCCTCTCAGACTCTTGTTTTTTCACATTCACTCACTCACCATCTCTGTCTCTGACTTTGTTTCCTCACTGCACACGATATGGTAGGTTGATGAGCACATTGTGGACATCCTAAATTGTCACCTGACAGTAAGTGCACCCTTGATCAGCACACTTTGTAGTTTGCACTGTAGAAGACATTAGTTAGTGCATTTAGCATCCATTTTTAAGATTACGTTCTTCTTTTGGGATGGCTTTCTTATTTCATACGGCAGGTCACTGCATACTTTGCAGTGTGCTGTGGCAGTTTCTGTTTATTTTGCCCCGATTCATTTCTCATATATAATTAATTTTTCGTTATATGCTATATAAATTGTTTCATTTTCTCTTCTTCTGTTCTTCCTAAATTATGTCTCTCTTTCTCTCCCTCCCTTTCTTTCTCCCTCTTTAGGAGATGGCCCATATTCTTGCCCAGAAACAGCTGCGCTCCATCATTCTCAGTGTAAGTCTAACCATGCCCTTCTCCTCTCCATTGTACACCTCTGGCTCTCTGTTTCTTTATCTCTGTTTGGGTTTATGCCTCAGCACCAATGTGATGGAAAATGACACCTGCCACTTCTCCCTTTGTCTCACGTTGCTGGTTATCATCTACTGTACTTGCTGTCTCACACCTGTTTCCTTTTCTTTCTTTCATCCTACCTTGTGTTTAATCGTATTTCTCCCTCCTGTTCCCGCATCTGATTTATGCTTTCTAATCCTCCTGATTTACTTCCAAATCCTCTTATTCTCCATCTTTATCTCATACCGCCTTCCTCCAAAATCCATGTCTCGTCTCTCTGACCCCAAAACCCGTTCTCTCACCTTTGACTTCTATTTGCACATCTAACACCTCCGCTCCCCTCTCTGCCTCCCTCTCCCCTGCTCTTCTACCTCCCCCTCCTTCCTCTTCCTCCTCTGTTTGTCCTTCACACGGTGTAGAACGTGATCCGGAGCCCCACACCCATCAACGATGAGATGGCCCACCAGCTGTACGTCCTGCAGGTGCTCACCTTCAACCTGCTGGAGGACCGCATGATGACCAAGATGGATCCCCAGGACCAGGTGGGGGAACTGTGACTGACAAATGGATTGATGGGTGGATGAAGGGATGGACAAATAGAGAAATGACAAAAAGGGGAAGGAGGGAACATCATTATCTTTTACCAATTTAAAACGTATGATAAACACATATTTGGTAGAGTCACTAGCTGACTTGTAGTGCTTTATTTCACAGACATGTCTGACAGGAATTTACTGGGAAAGCGATCGAGATCTACTTTGTTAGCAATCAACAAAGGGAAGTAATACAGTGTGTAACAACTTCCACAATAAGGCTGGTGATATTATATATTTCTGTTATTGTCAACAAACCCTATTAACCAAAACTAACTACTGCTTTAGTTTTGTCAACATTGTCAGCAATACAGTGTATGTATGTGGGATTGACTTCCGAGCACATCATAATGAAGCAATTGAGCTCTATGGCTCAGGAGTGAGGTATATCAGGCTTCAGCTACACAAAATACTTAGTAAGGGATACATTTTTAGAAAGGATCAATTCAAAGTTGGTTTAGTTTTTTTCACCAGACTACTCTTGACATAAATAGTAGTCAGAACATGCCTGTTTAACTGTAGCCTACATCACACAAGAAACTTTAGAAAACCGTTTCAGGAAAAAACAAAAACTATGGGCAGTTTGATCTGGTTATTTTAGGTTGGCCAAGTAATAAAAACAGTGGAGTCATGGCGGTTGTCCAGATTGCCTTGGGCACTGCAAGACCCCAGACAACGGAGATGAGGCTGAAGCATTCTGAAATTACAAAATGGTGAATGGAAGAAAAGACAGATGGACTTATGAGCAGCACTTTAATATTCTTTTCTGTGTGTGCAGGCTCAGAGGGACATCATCTTCGAGCTGCGGAGAATCGCCTTTGACGTGGAGTGTGAGCCCAACAACGGTGGCAGCACCGAGAAACGCAAGTCCATGTACACCCGCGACTACAAGAAGCTCGGCTTCATTGTAAGTTTGGCATGCGTTTCAAACGGTCACATAAAATTCACTCATTCTCTCATGACTTTCTCTGGCTACTACACACGCACACACACATGCACAACTCTGCAAAACTGAGATCATAAAGTAAAAGAAACGACAGTTTGTGTTGTTGGCTGTTAGTTGGATACGATTGTCCTTCACTACAAAATTAAAGCATATGTGGCAAATGTGGAAACATTTGTTTTGTACAGTGGTGGAAGAAGTATTCAGATCCTTTGCCTAGCATAACTTTTTACAAAATATTTACAGCAGTAAAGTTTTATCAGTAAATTATACACTGGAATAGTGCATCTGCAACATCTCTGCTAGATGACGCCAAATCTTACTGACCTTTTTAAAATCTGAAAAAGTAGCTCCTGCAGTGACTCCAGGTATCACATCCATGTAGTGGAGTTGAAGTATGAAAAATAGAAATACACTTTCCACCACTAGTTTGTATGTGTCGCTTTGTGTTTATATATGTTGATCCTAGTTCTCTCTTACTCATCTTAATATACAGTATTTCATTCTTTTTAGTCTTCTCTCACTCACTCAGTCGCCAAAATGTGTTTTCTTTTCTAGTTTCTTTCTTATCTGTCTACCTTCAAGTACTGTATATGTGAGTGTGTGTGACTTTGTGTTGTATGCCACAGTCTAACTATAGCATAAGAACTTGAACTAAACCCACTGTGGCTTGGTGTAAACCCAAAGCTGTTTCGAGGCTCTTCCCATCCAAACTCCCACTGCAGTGTGCTCGGTAAAGATAAAGACAGTTGGACTGCCTTGTTTCCACTAGTGCGGAGAAAACACACACAAAAATCCTTAGTCCATGCTAGACAGCACGCGCGCGCACACACACACACACACACACACACACACACACACACACACACACACACACACACACACACACACACACACACACACACACACACACACACACACACACACACACACACCAGAATTCTCTAGATAGATCTTATCTCTGCTGACATAATTTGTTTGCCTTCTAATGCCTTCAGGTTTTTAATTAGGGATCGTTTCACATACTGGAATATTTTTCACTCGTCCACATGACATTTTTAAAGATATGCCTGGCCCTGCATGTCTGTATCTGTTTTAAGCCCATAAGTTTGCTTCCTGTCAGATAGAATTACAAAAGTGATGAGCCAGATCTCAGTGTCCTCCAGTCCTCTTTCATCCTCTGCTTTCCTCTCTCCTCTTCCCATCGCTTTTCTCTTCAACATCCTGTCTCATCTTTTTAAATTCAAGATTAGCTTCAGAGTGATGTGTTTGCATGTGTATCTGTGGATTTAATCATTAGTCGACTGAATTTTCTGCGATGTCTGGAAAGAATTAATTCTGATGGACTGTGACAGCACAGACAGCATCTATCTGCATATCTCATGCAATATTCAGATGTTAAGGGAGGTGGTCGTGTTGATGATAGAGAAATGTGAGGAATGTTTTAGCAAAGTTTGGGGTTTATTTCTTAACATATTGGTAGTTTTAGGCCAAACTAAAAATATTGTATACTAGTATTGTATACTATTGTATAGTGGAGTACCTTTTCTAAGAAAATATCATGCCTCTGCAAGTTGATATTACTGCAGTCAACTTGAAAAGTTGGAATACTGCACTTTATGATTTGTGAGTCTTGAACCTCAAGTTGTGAGTAGGAAACAGTTTGTACTGTGTTACTCCCGTTGTGATTGTCTGACTTTTGCTTTGTGTTGGGGAAAATAGCACATTCAATGGATTATACCTAGAAGAATAAAAGTTAAAAAAAGATTTTGTGGAATAAAGTACATGTCTCCCCGTCCTCTGCCTCTCAGAACCATGTGAATCCAGCTGTGGATTTCACCCAGATCCCTCCAGGCATGCTGGCTCTGGATAACATGTTGTATTTTGCCAGACACCACCAGGACGCCTACATCAGGGTGAGCATGCACACACACTCTTTCATATGCAGTTCTATCACACACACACACACACACACACACACACACACACACACACACACACACACACACACACACACACACACACACACACACACACACACACACACACACACACACACAGCTCAGTGCATTCTATGGGGTCATAGTCCTCCTCGTCACCTCCACTTCCTACCAAACCTTCTTCCCTCTAGCTCAGTCACTTGTTTGTAGTTTCTGGCTTGTTCTCAAATTTTCTTTCAGCTAAAGATATGCAGCACAGACAATATAAATGATTCAATTCCTTTCACCGTCAGTCCCTGACTCCTGGATAGTAGACTCATGTGATTTAGAATAACTACAGTATAGTGTTGGGATTGTCGGCAATGGGATGACATTCTCTATATTGGTGATTAGGGTTTGAGTTTCAATTTGTTAATTCAGATTAGTTTGAAATATTTTATTGCAGTTGTCCAGCATTCTATTGTAATTATCCCATTTTTGTTGTTTTTGTATAAATTAATCACCACACCTGCAAATCGTGTGTGTGTACTTTCATAATGTTAGTGTGTGACTCTGTCGCTGGGCTTAAATGCGAGAAAAGAGATGTCTTGGTCGTAGTGCCAACTCAGCCCTTATCAGTCAACCAGAGGGAGGAAACACAGCCTCCAATTTCCTAAATTAAACTGTCACCAGTTAAAATGATTGGGACCTTAATGGCCTCACTTATGACACACTGCCAACATACACATATTTAGAGTGAATATTTTTTGCTGTTGAGATTTCATTCCCTGTCTTCTGGCTTCCAAGCAGGTTAGCGGGTCAGATAACCATAATTACATTGTGTTTATATGAAAATGGCCTTTCAAGCTGACAAACCAGCCACCGTGAATTAATACAAAAATGTTTTACATATACTATTAACCACAAAGCACTCTGAGTGCCAACCTAATGCCGAGGTCTCAGGAATCTTTCACACATATATAATGTTGCAGTGGATCCACTTACAGCCAAAGTGGCATCACATTTTCAGGATGGATCAGAGTTTTGTTCCTTCATTGGCACATCTGTTATTGTATCCAGAGAGTAAACGCACCAAAACACGTCATCAAATATTCAACCACGTTTTTTTTTTTTACCGTAGTCCTGACACTTCTTGCCTGGCTTATTTGATTGTTTGTGTTTCTAGATCGTCCTGGAGAACAGCAGTCGAGAAGACAAGCACGAGTGTCCGTTTGGCCGCAGCAGCATCGAGCTGACCAAGATGCTCTGTGAGATCCTCAAAGTGGGCGAGCTTCGTAAGTCTAAATAAGCAAACTTCCGCTCTCAAAGTACTGTTGCAGATAGATCTGCTGATTTTGCTCACAGTTTCTGCAGAGTGAGCATATAGAGAGTAGAAAATAGCTCAGGCACTGCTTTGCCCAGAGATGTATATACTTATATGGACAAAAACACAAACATCTCTACCCACAGCCTCACAAATACACAACTTTCCTTCCTGTTATGATGAAAGCAGCCATTATACTCAGTAATTGTGCCGCAAGGAGTTCATTATTTAGTGATGCACCTCGCCCCCATTGAGCCCCTTTCAGCCTAATCTACCGCCTCTGAGAGGCACACTGTGCAGAGAAAGAGACGCTGTGCCCACGTCCACTCCAAATTGATGTGCCCTTTTCATTTGTCTTTACTTGTTTAAATAGGCGAGTTGGTCTCAGTTGGTCCCAGACTGACCCCTGTAGCTCCCTGTAGGGAGGGAGATGGCATTCTTAGCTCGTTTTAAACTGATGTGGCCTTTTCATTTGCTCATATCTTTTTTTTCATGGAGGATTTAGACTTTAGGCTGCATTGCAGGGTTATTCAATGTGGTCTGCACATTTCAAGGAGGGACATTAGACTTTTTTCCATGAAATAATAATGTCCACTCCTGTATCTGTGCCATTAAAAAATGCTCAAAGAAATGGCATCCCAATTATCTCATCTGTTCTTAACATTGCTGATAAGAGTGCCAGGCTAGGTTTCAATACTAGACACGAAGGTACAGGAATACTTTTTAACTTATCTTAGCATATTGTAATTTTCCTGTCCTTTTTTAAGCACATATAGGCAAATAGATTTAGATATCTATCTATATACTGAATATAGTTTGTGGTTAAAATGAAATATCTGTCTCTTCAATTGGACTAAAACCCTCTCCTCCCCTGCCTGGTCTCTGTACCAGATTGTCTACCAATATGTTTGGTTATTGATAGCATGACATCTGAGTTGAGTGACGTCGAGTTTAAACTATTTCCAGCTCCAGTCTCTCTCACTCCACTTTGTGCTGCAGTTTATTGGTAGGAGTTTAATACATTCTCAAACCGGTTTTCTGTATCATATCCGGTCAAAAGCAAGGCTTTTATTGGCACATTTTAGATATGATATTAACAGTTTGATATACCTTTGATTGGCTATTATTTGCAGATAAAATCTGTCAACCAATACATTGGTCATGCTCTAGTAATGTCTCCTGCGGTGATGTGAGTTTTCCATATTTATGTGATCCGGTGGCTTTTTATTCTTAATTCTGTGTTTTTGTACATCTACTTGTGCCTGGGATGTTTATTTTCTGTGCAGTGGGTCTCAGGGCGTTATTGTTATTCTGAGTGTCTCATTAGTTTTTACCCAAATGGGCTTTACTGCACATGCCCTTTTTGATGCTCTCTCTTCGTGGAGCAAAATTGCTTCCCTTCAGTCTCTCTTAGAAATATTGCTTTGACCTCATTCATATCCTAATGCAGATTAAGCAACCAGACTTGTCCCACAATGGGGAAACATCTTCATCTCTTAGGCTTTTCTAAGCATGTCGTTGAAGGCTTATGCAATAGAGCTAAATATTTAGCATGAATGCCAGGCTATCATTATGAGTAAGACTTTGTTTTTGAAAAACTTCAAATAAATAGAGCTGGGCCGAGTGTGGGATTTTACATAACTTACTCACACTTTATTTTTCCCCATCACAAATACCATTTATTAATAATAATAATAATAATAATAATAATAATAATTATTATTATTATTATTATTATTATTATTATTAAGATGGAGAATGCATTATTTTATGATACTAAAATGTCCCTGCAAGACTGAATGCTGTAGTTGATTTCCAGCAGTGACCTTGACTCGTAGTTCTGGGCCTTTTTGTTCCCAGTGGCTGTTTATTGTCCTCTTTACTGAGGCGGTTCGCCTGGGAGACTGAACCTACCATTAATATTTATGATGTGGTGTTGTGTGTGCGTGCATGTGTGTGTAAAATGGTGGGACAGATAAGAATTGCTACAATGAATCTATAACCTGCAGGGAATGACTTATCTGTATAGATACCGTCTGCTGCTCGTGCACCTGGTTTAAGACATGACAGGATTCACAGATACACAAGTAGGTCATCTAAGGGCAAACCGTTAAAAAGCTATATGCAAAGAGAATAAAATACAACAAATCCCTTGCAGGAAATCACAAAGGCCAAGAGAGGAAAGACAACATTCTGATATATATATTCGTATTTACTGCGTCCCAAATAACAATGTTCCTATCCATCTTTGTCAAAATGTTCAGTAAATATTTGCACAGGCTTGCCCTCACAGCGCATTATATGTATCTCATTCTTATGGGAAGAATGCAGTACGTCCCAAAGTAGTCATAAGCTGCACTGCATCTTCTCTTGTCCAAGTGCATTTTCACACCCACCCCATTTGTCCCGCTGACAATAACTTGCACTGATGAATGTATGAGTAGGATGAATGTAACATGGACCAGTCATGTGTTTCTGATGCTTGGTGAGTTAGAAAAACTGTAAGTGTGTAATGTAGTAGTATGAGCATGCGTTGTCCCAGAGGAAAGCAGGGAGAGATGTGAGTCTCAGCTCTACGCCGACTGGCATCATTCGGTTGACCTTTCAGCAGCGAAACAATTAAATGCCCGACACTAACGAGGATGTTGGAAGGTGTGTCTCGGTCTCCGTATAATATTTAGAAGCTCTGATATTGTGGTATTTGAGTCTGAAGAATATTAGAAACTGCGGTGCATTTTTTCACTAATAACTTGCAGAGGTCCCCTGAAATTAGAAATTTCCACTGCTATAGTCCAGACTGAAATATCTTAGCTTTTGGATGGATTGCCTTTTAATTTTGTTATATTCTGGCTTTTGGTGATCCACTTTTCCTCCAGCACCACCATGAGGTGTGTATTTTAGTGAAAGATTGTGACAGCCATTGGCCTTTTGTTTGTGTTATTCCAATAGCATTAATGATAACTCTGTTCTGTTTATACGTCTGTGTGAGACAGGGACACAGCATGCTCAGCTAGACAGTTGTGTTTTTCCTACTGTGACTTTGAAAAAGACTTAATGAATGAATTGCTGTAAAAATCGTAACAGACCATTATGTCCGCCTCAGGATTAATTGTAAAAATGTGGTGATCCTCTTGACTTTTCATTCAGTGCCACCATAAGGCCAAAATGTCAATTTGTCCAATACTTTAGTTTGTAACCAAATACCTGCAACATGAGTACTTCATGTTTAGTGCAAATGGCTCATGTTAGAATGCCGTCGAGATAGCGGAACCCTTTAAATATTTAATAGTGCAGAGCAAAACCGTGACACAAAGCTCCTGCTGGAAACTGAACGCTTAATTAAAGCAGACCAGAACACAAGCGTTCTGTATTTCTCTATTAGAAAAAGTCATAGTGGTCTTTTAAGAAACAGCTTCTATAAAAGTAGCACACATCCCTGGTAAATGAAATATACTAAAGTTCATTTAATTTCCCCCTTTCTTCTCCCTAACCCCTACGTGGATAAAAGCAGTAGAAAGAGACATTGAATAAATGGTGACAGTGTTGATGTCTTCATGGCTCATTTGCTCTCCGTCTGTGTGGCTATGGCACTCCTCTGGTTTCCTCACACGGATAAAACACAGAGGGATTCTGGATCTGCCGGTGGCTGTTGAAGTTTCCTTCCTTCCCTGCTTGCCTCCTCAAGCTCTCTCTCAAGTTACATTTTTCTCACTCTTCATGCTCTTTCTTCCAGGCTCACTCTTTTTTGTTCCTTCTCAGTGGGTCTCAAGAACAGACGAGTAATTCTTTCTCATGCTTTCATGCTCTGGTTTTCTCTTTTAGAATTTAGCAAAGATGACACCAGTCTAAAATCAAGTGGCATCTTACCATTTTCAATTAAATAACATCGAAGCCACTCAAGAGTCTGGCTTGACAATTGTCTCACTGCTCTTTCAGGCCAACCGATTATACATGTTCCATTTAACGCTATCCTCGCTTTGAGATGTTCTGACATTTTTCCCTTTCGGTTGTTCAGATATTTAATTTCTATGCAGAAATGGTCTTGAGAAAGGAGGTAGCGGAGCTTGTTTGATTGCATCAGTTGTCAATGCTGCCGGATTCTACATAATTCATAACTCCATTCAGGTGTCTCTCTCCCAGTTTCCGTTACTTCACACCCTTTCTGTTTCTCTCTCTCCCACTTGCATGTATTGTTGTCCTGCCTCAGATCCTAAAAGATTAATTGTCTTGCCATGTTTCTGCTACAACACGGGGCTTAATGGAATCCAAGCCGTGACTTTTCAGACTCTCCTGTTTTAAGCAGGTCCATGGAATATTCATGAAGTTATTCAGAAAAGGGCCAGGCGTGGTGACTAATGGCCCTGCTCTGGGATTCACGGTGTGGCATCTTGTTGCTGAGATGGAGAGCCAGGTGGTGAACCATGGCAGGTCCGGGCATGGACACACATATTGCTAACAGAAGAACACACACACACAGGTCACATGATGTCCTCATGTTTGTGTCTTCCATCAGATAGCCATCAGCCAAGGTCAGAACATAGGCACATGTTCAGCACCACAGACGCAGCCGTTGTACAGCTTAGGTTATGATCATAGCACACAAACACAATACATCATGTGGAATATTTTGATTGATGTTCTACTTCGTATTTATTTTGAATTGTTTTAAATTGTCTTTCCTCAAGGAATAAGGTTTATAACTTCCTTTTGTGTTGCTTAGTAATGAGCTTTACATCAGAAGAGAACTCATTTTAACTAAGACCGAAGAGGAGAGAGGAGCTCAGTGTATCCTAGGAATTGCAGGCATCTAGTCTAGAAGTAACAAATGCGTGAACACATTTTTCTGCATCTCGTTGAGACAGGATGTGCCTGATTTTTGAAATGTTACAGATAGACAGATAGACAAATGTATATTTGTTTCTTAAAATAACACTTTTTTTTTTTTCTGTCAAAAAGCAGATGAAAAAAAAACACCCAACGTGGTATTATTCGCTATTCTCAAAGGCCACAAACCCTTCATACTTCGTATCACCTGCTATTGCAAGAAAATAATCAGTTATAACAATAACCGTTCACTGTGTACATGTCCAATAAGCCTGTGTGCGTGTGCTCCTTGGTGGCTGGAAAGTGTGTGTGGGTGTGGGTGGTATATCCAAACCCAGCAGGTGATTCAGAGTCGTCCAAACTCATTAACTGGACAACTCTCAGTTTAATGACATTCCTAAGTTGCCTGCTGTGCTGTGATTAAAAACAACACACACACACACACACACACACACACACACACACACACACACACACACACACACACACACACACGTGAAATTGCACAGTGTGAGATTGAAATGCTGTGATGTGTTTGGACTGGCCCATAGTGTGTCACTGAGATACAGTTTTAGTACACATACACACTGTTAACGCTCACAGGCATGGTCAAAATAAAATATCCAGACGTGCAGTTGGCGTTAAAGAGTAATCAAATTATTATAAATATCTAATTATGCATCTTTTAAAATTAAAGAGAAAACATGTTTATTTTTTATATCATAAACAAAGGAATAGTTTTTATGCGTTTGTAAAGATGAGATTCGAGTAGATGCTTTCTGGCACAGAAACTCGAACATGTACAGTCAAACACACAAGACAAAGTTGTGCTTGTGAACTGAGATATTGAAGTGCAGTAAACGTGATCATAATTAACACCCTACAGGACTGCAGAGAAGTATAATATTCTGCATGATTATTTTGAGACATTTGGATTTTCTTTTACGCTTTGAAAACGTTCAAGCCTATAGGGGGGCAAGTGTTTAGAACTTAATATACTTTGAATAGAGTATCACTTTAATAGGATTAATTACATGTCTGACCCACTGAGAGACGTCTTTCCCACATGCTGACAAGTCATTACATTATCCTGCAATTAATGAGTCGTTGCTTTGGGCAAAATATGGAAAAGAAATATGACTTACTATTAAGTCTTGCGTTAACGTTCTATATTTGTTTTTAAATCTAAAGAGGTTTATGAAGGAAGGACATGCTTAATTCTAGTGTATTAAATTGACCTCATGATATGTTTGTGTCCTATTTCATTTATCATTTCAGAGAGCTCCTTCTGAAAGCTGTTGCTTCCACTAACGAAGTGTCGGTGGGATGAGAATTTGTGTCCGACATCAAACATTAGTATGCTAATGATCTCATTTGAAATGACTCGTTAAGTCTCAAGGTTTTAGCTGCTAATTCCTCCCGTAGGTCTCCTTCCATGATTCAGGAGAGAAGTGGATGATGGCGAGGGGAGGAAGGGCCAAGGAGGAAGGGCCAAGCGTAGAATTCCAAGTATCCCTCAAGTCGTGAGATGAGGAGCTATTTGGCAGTCTGCAACCACTTCACACAGTTGTCAGTTGGAGCCTTGTGTTAAAGGAGGGGAGCCGGCTTCAGGGTTTTCCTCCTGGTAGCCTCAGGTATACGGCATTAAAATGTTTTTAAATTGCAGGGCACAAATAACAACACACTTGACAGATGACTCCTTGAGAATCTCAAGTTTTGAGCATCTTTGTAGTTTTTCAGACGTTCTCGTCCCCTGTCGGCTCTCAGCAACCCTTGGTGGATCGAAGTGGTGCGTTGGATCACCCAGCATATGACAGTGCTGCCACTTGCTGCTGTGTACTCTGAGCTTCTTGGAAGTAATTTACAATCAAACTCTCACCAACTTGTCTCCTTAAAACGCTTTTTTCCTTCAGAAACTACACACCGTGCTCTCAACAAACTGAAGCCGTTTTCCCGAAAGGCCCCTTACTGGCAGACCTTGTCAAAGATGAAATCAGACAACAGTTTTCACATGAATAAACAATGTAGTTGAGTCCTTGCTGGGGAAGCTGAGATCTTATAATATTCACTTTCCTGACAAAACAAACAACTATTTGGGTACACAAAACGATAAACAACTAAAGTACAAATAAATGACAACGTAAATACAATGTAAATGTAATTTATTTATGCAAAATACAAAAACGAGTTAAGCATTTTCTATTTATTAATATTCCTTGCAATCACAGATTCTAAAGTAGTAAAGTCTCTTATTTTACTATTCAGTACATTTGAGTGCATGCTTAATATTTAACTTCTAACAGTTATAGTAGTCTTTTTTTGTTTTAAGTTTAACTGGTTTATTATAATACCTGTAAAACTGTTCCACTGCATCTCTAGTTTTAGAAGTATAATTCAACATGATATGCTTGTGTGCTTTCACATTCTTGTTTATGTTGTTTAAACTCAGACAGATTGTGTGTTTAGTTGCGTCAGCAGTCTGGCATGATGTGCACATCATAGTCTGTTATGTAGCTCCTGATGTATTTAGATATGAGATATGAGTTGTGCTAAGTGTTTTTAATAAGTGCATCCTGGTGCAGCCTTATTGTATTTGAGAAAACATGAGTCTGTGAAAATGCTGCTAAATTAGTTTTGACACTTAGTCTGATTTTCTCTTCTTTCCATCTGCTGTTCTGCTATCCCTGGCTCTCCCTAATGAATCTGACCATTGTTGGGGACTGCATACTAAAATGGTTTAGTTACGTAATTACAAAGCTCAGAAGAAATAAGGCTTTTTTTTCTTCTGTTTTCCTTCTAATCTAATCAAGTTTCTTCATATACAGTATGCTTTGTGTCTTCCTTGAAATTGAATACTTTGAAACTTAAAATAGATTAAAAACAAATGAAATTCTGTAAACAAATAGTAGTCTATTTTTTTTTTATAGCATTGTATTATCTTGCAACTCGAATCAGTGACCTCAATCTCCTCGCATCAATATATAATTATCATTAATGTAAGGTTAGACATACTCAAAATTGAAGAGCAAGTATAACCAAGAAGCCTTGTTGCTGAGACCCAAACATTATAAAATTGACACATTTTACAGACTTCAAATAAAAAAAACCAAAGACATTACATTTAAAGGGGACATATTTGGCCCATAATCCATGCTAATAGGGTTAGCAACATGTAACGTGGCTTGTAAGCTTATTAGTTATGCTGCTGAACCCAAGTTCTAATTTTAATGGTGTTTTTTGCATTGCTAGACAATTTTTGATATTTAGAGTGTGTGTGTGTGTGTGTGTGTGTGTGTGACTAACTAGATGCTGTACAAAGAGGCTCGCAACGCAAATGTCATTGCCAGACTGATGCAGTTGTCATTTTGACGCCCAGCATGCATCTGTGGGCCTGTTGGTCTTAAAATGGCGTGTGCTCAGGCACATTGCTATTGTAAGGCAGAAGGCTATTGCGCCATTGACCAACAAAAACCTGGTCTAAATTCAATGCCGCACTATTTTGCTATAGTTGGCGGGTTCACAATCTTCATAAACTCGCCTCGTTACAGACGCAGGGAAGTGCAGCAGCAATGTCCTCCTCAGTTGAATAGGTTATCGATTAATTTGCTCCTATAAGCAGATTTGAGTGAGTTGTTGATTGGGAGAGGGTTCGCCAGCCAAGGTCTACATACCCTTCCCTCTATTCACTACATGCCACGCCAACATTAATTTAGCACCTCAAGTCAATGGACGGCGACAAATAATGCACTCCTAATAAGAATATAGAGAGATAAGATAATCCTTTATTAGTCCCGCTGTGGGGAAATTGCAGCATTACAGCAGGAGACACAGGAGACAGTAAATAAAAATCAAGTAATATAAAAAAACAGTAAAGAATAAAAATAATCCACAATTAATCCAGCAATATTAAATGTACAGACACATAACTGCTATAATGCTATTCTAGGACTGTACCCAATAAATTGAAGCCTTAAACTAAAGCTTAATTCATTGCATTAACATTCAAATTCTAAATCAACATTTGAATGCTGCAGGTTTTTTTACATTTTTGTATGTATTTTCATTCTCTTTAAACCCAGTAATTCTGCCTAGTCGCAGATAACGATTAGGCTCCACAAATAAATAAAAAAAGCCAGGTGAAAGCCCACCTGGCTTTTAAGGGAATGGGAGAGATGACACTCTGATTGGTTGAATTCATGTTTTGCCCAAAACATCTATTTAGAGACTGGATACAAGCCCTTTGCCTCTTGTGTTTTACTTTGCACCCATATTATGTGACGTTTAACTGGTTAAAGTAGAGTTGGACAAGCCCTCAATGCACCTACACAACAACATACCATGCACTTTAGACAATATGCTATAGATCGCTTAAACAAGGCAGATAAAACTAGAAAAAACATTACAAACTAGAGTGTTATTGACACGAAAGAAATCCTGTTTGTTTCTTTTCTCTTGCAGTGATTGAAATTGTAATTCTACCTAATATGAGAACATTGTTATATTTTTATAATTTCCAGCAGTACAGCAAAGGGGATCTACTTAACAGATTCTACCCAACGCCACAGTCAGTGTAAAACGGTTGGTTTGCTTTGATAAATGGCTGATCTTATTTTAACCTGGGATAAGCCTGATGAACATTACCAGTAACTGTGGTGTTGTTTGCTGTAGCATGAGAAGTACACAGTCAGTCTGCGAAGTCATCTCGCCGGCTGTGGTTTGCATCTACCTGCTGCTGCCTTCGCATCCTGCACACACGCAAACAGTGACTGGACCGGAAAGATGGTGCTGACGCTGCTCTGTGCGTGCGTGCGTGCGTGCGTGCGTGCGTGCGTGCGTGCGTGCGTGCGTACACACACACACACACACACACACACACACACACACACACACACACACGTCACAGTTGGACATCGGAGCATGCTGGTATTGTAATTAGAGTGAGGATGACACTTTTTGCTGTGTATTCATCATGTGACATAGCTGCAAGGTGACTCTGAGGGTTGTTTCGTTACTTTGTGCACACTCATGGATGCACAAACAAATACACACTGGACCTTGACAGATGTCAGGGTGGCATTCAGCCCTTTCTCTCTCTCTCTCTCTTTCTCTTTCTTTCTCTCTCTTTTTCTCACACATACACAGAGACTCACAGCTGCACACATACACTTTTGACACACACGCTTAGTCACCTCTCTCTCTCTTCAGGACTCATCTGTGTGCTGGTCAGTTGACTAATTAGTTCTCAGTTGACGTCACGGAGCCGTCACGTTGAATGGACTTTGATAAGAACATAACGGGGGACAGCTGTCCCACACATGTCATGCTTGCAGTCACATACACATAAACCAAGTCACTTCAGGTCACTTGAAGCATCAGGCTCATCAGTTGTCATTACTAACGATGACATCCTCTCCCACTTGGTGAAGTGTCAACAATGTTGTTGCAACATGACTACAAAGTTATTATCTCTGGCAGGTACATCTACCTAAAATCCAATGTTAGCACTGATGCAATCAATTCAGCTCAGCTGTACAAAAAGCTATTTGTCTGAATATGGTTTCACTTTCGGTCAGTGAAGCATCAGCCTCCACTATAAGTCTAGCAGTAAGGATCTGAGAAAAAATGCGTGAACGTTTATTCTGCTGACATTGTGTGAATGTGGCTTTACTGTGGACGAGACCTTCTGGTTCTGCATCAAACATTGTCCCTGTTTGTTTGGTTTCACCTCATTCAATTTCTAAGTTGGAACACTTTGTTTGCTCAAAAGAGGCCTGTCAGCAGGAACGTATTCTAATAGTCAATTATTTGAAAAGTCCTTTCAGATTTCACCTCACTAGAGTGTCCTCAAGCATAAGATACACTCCCTGTGATGTCCAGGGGGAAAACTGTGTAATTCTGGACACAAATGGACATTTCTGTTAACAAGTGTTACAAGTCAAATAGTTGTTCCACTTAATCATATCTATGTAATTTTGTATTACAAAGTATTTCACGGTAACCATAAAAATATTTGCTCTGCTGATTCATTTTGGCATATGGTCCAGCATAACCTAAACTGGTCACCAGTGTCCGGTTACCTACTTTACGGGTGGTACAGGCACTGAACATCTGGCTGTGCAGATGGATGAAAAGCATACAGGACAAAGAAAACTCATTACAGCCCATTTTCCATCCAGCTAAGTGGTCTGCTGCGGACCCACATGCTCAGCCAAAAAGAGTCCTACATTTTGACTTAAATTGAGAGAGGGTTCATATCTACCCTGCTGTTTTGTGGCGTGACAGCAAGCAGAGTAGCGTGTGTGCGTGTGCGTGTGTGCGCGCGCGTGTGTGTCTGTCCCTGCTGTGTGACTCATCCATCGAAAAGTGTCAGACTCCTCAGGCACTTGATGTGTCCAGTCGCCCACCCCATGTCCATGACCGCGTTAGCCTGCCTGTGGGAGAGAAAGGCTTTCCTAAGTGAAGGAAGGAAGAGAGGTTTTACATAACCAGTTTCAACCAATTAAGAGTCCAGTTCACAGTGGTTTATGAGGTGTTTAGCCTCAGGTTTCGTACCTGTTTTAGGGACATAGGTCATAGCACAATGCCGTTTTCAATATCTTTTTTTAATTTTTTTATATATATTTAGAAATAGCGAATTTTAATTAAAAAGCAATTGAAAAAGACTAGTTGAAGGTGCTGGTAGAATGCAGCTTAACTGATGAGGAAGAAACCGGTTGCTGCACTGCTGTCTCTGGTCACCTCCCAATCAGTGATGCTAGTTACAAAAGCAGTGTTCCATTAACTGCAAAGACAAAATACCTTTACGCCATGTCAGAAATCACTCATTCACTACTTCAGGATAGACAACCTTTACTTTATATTGAGCAGTTTGGGGATTTGATTTTGGACAAATCAGCATTGTGCGTCCTCACTGCCAGGTCTAGTGTCCTGACCCTGTGTTGGCTTTATTCATCTGACGATACAGTGCAGTAATTGAAGTTATAGAAAGAAATGGATACATACAAGACAGAATATAAAACAATAGCTCTTCAAGTAAAATGCAAATGGCCCCACTGCGGTCAGCCTCAGATTAAGGTTGTGTGCAGCTCACTGATTTGGGTCAAAAGTAACAAGGCGCTCCAGGTTCCTCTTTTCTTCAGTACAGTCAATCCAGCGACTAAGCCCCAGTGCAATGGGTGGTGAAGTATTTTATTGCATAGCAGATGTTTTATTTCATCATCAGAATACTTCTGAAGCATCGCTTTGGTATAACAAAAAACCACAAGGCAGATTTAATGCTAAGGCTTAAAGCAGGAGTTACCTAATCACTCACAGTAACATGGCTTTGCACTAACACTGTGCCGTCTCCGTTCAGGCAGATAATTTTAAGTGCATTTGTGCAGTGGTGAGAGTGATTCAGGCGTGACATTTCAGCTCGCTGGAAAGCAGCTGAGAAGGGAAGTACTAAATTGTTTTTTCCCCTCCATGTAGACTATTCTTCTGCAAAAACTATACATTCAAACAAAATTCTTAAAGGCTCAAGTGCATTCTGTAAGAATTGAGCCAGCATTGTTTTCCCTGTGCATTGGATTTGAAATGGAACAGCAACTATGAGGTTGAATTGCTGACTTTCTGTAGGTGTCTCCATCCACATTTAATGAATGTTAAATTGTAGCCCCTTTTTTATCCCCCTTTTTACCCCCAAGGGTAAAACTTAAATAAGTCATTTGAAATGTAGTGTGATCTACAGTATATTTTTTTCCCATAGATACAAGTATTACACCACCATTCTGTTGCATTTTCATCTCATTATAATGCAGAGCAGCTGTGCCTAGATTTCCTCCTCTTAAATTATTTCCTAGTGTGGATGAATTATGTTTGTTTGATGAAATATTCAGTGATCCACACTCCACACAAGTTTGCAATAGGCGTATTACAATGCAGAACACTGTTTGTAAACTATTTAGAGCATCAACACGCCATAATGTTTTGTTTTTTTTTGCCTCCACGCTATGCTGCTTCAGGTCCTGCTGAGCCCTGCGAGAGGTAATAAAACTGTCTGCGACGCAGCGTGCCTTGCAAAACCTGAGGATGGAGAAATCTCTGCTGAGCCTCATGAGACTATTTACTGTCTGTATCCCCCAAATAAGCCTTGACATGTAATTCCCCTCACCTTGCCACCTCAAGGCCCTGTTAGTCCTATCAATAAACAATCTGTTTAGCTCAGAGGTCACTTCAAACTTCCCAACAACTTTTTCTAGTCAACCTAAAGGGTATTTGACTTTTTTCAAATGTACCTTCATTTCCTTTTTTTTTTTTTTTTTTTTTCTGTCCCCAAGGGCAATGCACTGTTGACTAAGCAGAGAGTCAGTGTAGTGCTCTCCCATCCATCGCTCCAAATCAAGGCTCAGGCCGCTGTGCCCGTGGCCTGCGGGCATCACTCATTATACTGTGAAGCTTCAATTGCTGCCTGACCTCTTCCATCCAATTTCATGGCTGCTTGTGGTGGGCCAGTGACCCTGCTGCTCCGCTCTGAAACTCTATAAGTGAACCAACCTTTTGGCTCAAGGCCACAAGTCATCTCAGCAAGCCGACGAGAGGGAGATTAATTTAGTTCAAATAAATGTCAAGCCTTGTTACTCTACCTCTTGGTTAATATGGTTTGGCCACTCAAGAGTCCTGGCTTTCCCCTCTTCCCCCTCATTCTTATTTCAAACACACTCTCACACAACTAGTGGGGAGTGATGCGCTTCAGTGCACTGCTAATAAAGAAAATAAACCATCTATGGCTTTGGAAAACGGAAAATCTCAACTTAATCCAATTGAAACAGTGTTTGCTGGTCACAATGTGTCTCCAAGGGCTATTTTGGGAGCTAAACTTTCAATAGCACGTAGCCTTGCTTCGTTGGGGAACTGTATCCCAATCGCAGTGGCTGTTTCTCAGAAATAAACTATAAACACATCAACTTTCTTCCATGTCTTTGATGCAGACTCACATTGTCTATGTCTCATCATATATTTCTTTACTCTATCTTCTGGAAAATGCTGTGTTATGAGTATTTATCTAATACGCCTGATGATTTATTAATTGAAGTTCAAGTGTCAGAATGATCATGGATGATCATTAAACATGTGTCACTTGAAGTGCAATGCAGAACCTCTGCAGTAGCTGTGTGTGTGGGCCGCTTGGCCCTGTTGTTGTTGTTGTGCATTAGTCAGGTGTTCAGATTCAGGCCACATTCCTTCAGGCCCAATTACATATTTATAGATCGAAGGCCACCATATGGCATGAGTCGCTTAACGGAGGAGAGAGGTAAAAAGTAAATGGAGCTTTGCTGGCCAACCGGCTCCTCTTTTAGTGTCGGTGTATGTGGACAAGTAGTGAATGTGACTCAGGATCTGGCTTATTGGGATTAATGGAGCTCTGGTTGAGGAGGTGCAGAGATAAAATACAAATGAAACCATCCTCACTACGGTCAAATGAGTCACTGATAAGTATGCTTATTAAAGAAACTGACAGTTTGGGAAATAAGCTTTTTTGCTTGTTTGTCGACTGGCCTTGAAAAAACGTTTGTTTTTGTCACGAATGGTTTTACAGAGAATGCAAATATTCCGTGGCTAAAAAGGGACGTCAAGGTTTTTTCGGCGCTATTTTCATTTTATTGAGCTTTCACCCCATGAATACAGGTATTTGGGTAAAAAAAAGATGCTTGTCAATATTTACTCGGTCACAGGTTTAGCCCAATTCAAAATAAGTATGAGGTAATCATACCGACCATTTCTGCATTAGAAGTAGCAGTCACTAGACACTGCTATGATAAAGGTTTAATTTCAACTCTGTATGACTTGTTTGTGTCTGGATCTATTGAATCATCAGAATCAAAACTGAGATTATGGAAGGAAGATATAGAGGAGGAAATATCTTTAGAAGAATGGAGTGAGGCATGTAAAGAGGCACAGAGGCAGACAGTCAGCAGCAACCTAAAACTTCTACAGTATAAATGGCTGATGCGTACATATATAACTCCTGTGAAATTGCATAAGTTTAATGATAATATTCCTGATACCTGTATTAAGTGTGATGAGGCAAGGGGGACACTGTTTCACTGTATGTGGGGAAAGTGAAAACCTTCTGGCAAGATGTTGTTAATATGACTGATCAAATTTTATCAAAGAAATTACCATTGACTCCCAAGCTTTTTATTCTTGGTGTATATCCTATCATACCACTTCTACAAAGCAAGGAGTTCAGATTCATAGATATGTGTATATTACAAGCTAAATGTATAATTGCCCTTAATTGGAGAAGTGTTGATGGCCCAATAATTGGTATGTGGGTTAAAGAAATGGCCTCAAACATGTCAATGGAAAAGATGATGTATATTGTTAGACGTAAACAAAATGTTTTTGATAATATCTGGGGACCTTTTAGGTATTAAGGCATAATACTAATGTTGGTGACTTGCTTCAGCAAGAACAGGCTCAGGGGGAGTAGGACAACTGTCTGATTATGTACATTCACTAGTAGGAAAAACAACAACAAAAAACACCCATTATTCAGTTTGTAAAGTGTATTTTTATGTTTCTTTTTATTTTCTTTTTATTATCTGTTTTTTATTTAATTAAACTATTATTTAGTTACTTTATCATTATGGGAGGGGGAACAGGGTGAAAATGTTTGCTGTGTATTTTGTTGATATTCAATTTGATGTGACTTGCAGACTGAAAATCAATAAATACATTGTTTAAAAAAAAAAACTGAGGTAATCATTGCAGACGTTAGAACATTATTTAGGGCACTAACTATAAGTGATTACAGTTGTGTATAAATTAGATGAGAAAAGTAATTTGTTTTGTGCTAAATCAAGTGGCACCGTAAAATGGATTGCTGTCACGAACAGGCTTCATTCACTGGGATCAGCTTTCACTTAAACTGTCGCTGTATTGTAGGTGACAAGTTTTCTCTGCTTTGTGTCCACAGCCAGTGAAAACTGCCATGACTTCCACCCCATGTTCTTCACCCACGATCGCTCCTTCGAGGAATTCTTCTGCATCTGCATCCAGCTGCTCAACAAAACCTGGAAGGAGATGAGAGCCACTAGTGAAGACTTCAACAAGGTACTGTGTGTGTGTGTGTGTGTGTGTGTGTGTGTGTGTGTGTGTGTGTGTGTGTGTGTGTGTGTGTGTGTGTGTTGGGAGATAGGAGTTTGAGTGTGTGCTATTTTCTATGCTACATACCGGCTATAACTAGGTTTTGAGTTTGTAGTGCATTCAGTACCCTTAATTCCAGTATGCATACAAAGCTTGTTTGATTTTTTTTTTTTTTTTAAAAGATCAAACAAGTTGTAAAAACAGATGAGACAGCTCCAGGAACATTGTTTTGTATGTTTTCGAATTTGAAATTGGCTAATTGCTTTTCCCAGTTTGATCCTTGGCAGTTTTTTTATTTTTAAATAATTTCCTGTTTATTTGGGACACGACTCGTGCTTTTGACCAATTTAAAAAAACGTTAGAAGAACTGAATACAGTAAGAGGCAACATCAAGCATGATACTTTTTTTTTGTGCAGTCCAAAATGAGACATCTATTGCCAGAAAATAGGTATTTATCTGTTTATTAACGAGTGACCAAACCTGTGTGTGTGTGTGTGTGTGTGTGTGGCAAAGCTAATGTGCAGCTCTGTTCGGGCCTAGGGGTTTAAACCAAGATTAAAACAGGCAAACAAACCAAATCATAATTAAAACAACAAAATGATTAGTGTATATCTAATTTACACTAATAATTTATATATTTTTTAAGATTTTAGTAATGATGCCATCGCTGATCCATATCCGGTTAAGGATGAATATGATAATGTTTAATGATATGAGCTGCTTTGACAGATATACATGGTGTCATCAAACAAGAAAAGTTTAAATCCGTTTTGATAGATTGGACTCTTTCCTAATTGGGCTTTTAACTTGGGTTTATAATCCAAAATGACTGTTGTATACACTGGCAGCAGTCACAGTCAGTTATTAGAATGGCATTGCCAAGAGTCCCGTGTAAAAAGCAGGCCTGATTACGGTGCATAGACATTGAAATATTTGTCTCTTGTTTGCACAGATGAACATGCTTTAGGCTTTTACTTTTTAAGGGCACAGATTTAGAGCAAGGACTGCAAACGTATCTCGGGGATTTCGAGACTTTGACTATTTCTTATATTGTTTCTTTTCTTCTCTTGGATATGAAACATTAGCTGCCTCTATTGGCTGAGCCACTGATTAAATTACTACATCTTCATTTGGAGCTCATTGGAGGCTGGATGAAGATGAAAAGCTCTGTAAACCGGCTAATGTTAAATTGGCTCACACAGGAAAGATGTGCGTGTGTGTGTCACTGCCAGACGGTGATAGTAATGAGGTGTTTATGACCGATATTGTATGTTGTGAATTCAGTTGGGCATCAGATGTAGCAGTCAACAGATGCCGTATCCCCTTTCCCTAATTATGATTATCTTATGGTGTCAAATACTAGACTGTCATGAGCTTTGCTCCTATTTACTGGCTTCGATCAGCATTGAAACGGTTCCTCATACATGAATGAGCCGGTCCTCACCTCTTTATTTGCTCTGCAGGTCACAATATGTCCCTATAAATGTACACATTTTGTGCGACATGAAAGTGACACTGTAGTGTATATTCATGTGCATATTCATGTGCATAAATGAAGTGACGCTGGAGTTGCATCATCCTCTATTATGACACCAGCAGTAAAATGATGGAAGACAGCAGTGTGGATTTTATAAGCCAGTTTGTTTTTGCAAACAGAAGTTGGCACCCAAATGCAAGATTGTGAACAAAGTCTGACTTTCACAAAGAAAATTACTGAGTAATTGTGAAATGTGTTGTTGTTGTTGGTATTTTGATTCTTGCTACAGTGTTTATAACCATGCAAGAGGCTACAAAATGAAGAATTATAGCATCTTGCAGTGGAGATGCTGAACAGAAATATTTCGTCATCCTCTGTAGCTGTTGTTGAATCCACCACCTACAGTCTGTTGAAGTCCTCACCACCATCCATGTTCCTCCTTTTGCATATCAATTAAAAGACCTGAGGTAGTGGGATCTTTTACGAGATGAAAAACTGAATTGTTCAGTGTGACACAGCATAACTTGCCATCTCTGTTTGTCTGATGACCTAAATGTTGTTATAATGAACTGAAACTTTATTTATTTAACGATGGATATGCCAGGAGAGATGCAACCGTCTCTAATGGGCTTGGAATGACTCTCACATCTCAAGTCCAGCTGTATTTCTAGTTCACCTTGGAGAAGTCAACACATGTACCTTACACACACATCCCCTATAGCAAGATATCCTATTATCCAATCCCATCCTTCACACCCCTACCTTGAAGGAGAGAGTCAGTTTCGATTGAGTTGGGATAGATGATGCTTCCCTTCCCTCTTCCCTCTCCCCTCTTCCCTCCCCGACCTAGTCTTTCATCATTCTGTACCTTGGGAGTTTGAAATTCAGCAGCAGCTTGTCGATGGTAAGACTGTTTGGTCTCGAGGGCTTCCTATCAGCTAAATGGTGCGTGCGGAGCTCTGCGCTGCCAGCCTCCAACGCTGAGTGTCTTGGTTTGTATCTGCTGTGAACTTAGCAACACTCTGGAGACATCAGCCCCTCTGATGTCGGAACGTTGTCATTTTGTACCCAATTCTGTCAACAAAAATTGTTTTATCTGTAACAGAAACTGTCATTGAATGCACATTTCATGAAACAAAATGTCTGGAAGATGGAAAGTGGGATGATGTTCCAAAAGGGCAGACTGGGGAAGCTCAGTGTAAATCCCACTAAATCCTGAGCATTAGCATGAGCAAATAAAAATGACAAAATATTAGTAATGACAAGAAGAAGAAGAAAATTAGTTTAGGTTAAAGGTCTTTATGGGGTCAAGAAAGTGAGTAATTAAAAGAGGATAAAGGGAAATCCCCCAAATCAACATTTGAAGTCACAGTGAAAAGCGATTAAGAGTCTTTAGCCTCCCGTGAAGCTGAATATGAGGGGCATAATTATGAGTCGGATGTAAGGCTTAGCTATTTTAGCAAATTGGATAGTATAAATATATGTCCTCAAGTTCAAGACCTCAAAAGTTTTCTGAACGTTTTTCAGGAAGGGGAAAAGGGGATTTTGTCAGATTTCTTTTTTTGTATACATGTTTGGCAAATACCAAGAGCTAACTGAACAACTAACACAAGGACACAGGGAACTTAAAATCTTAAAAACATGTTCTGTATTCCACTGTGTCTATAAGAGGTAGGAAAAAGAAAGAATAAAGAAGAAGAAGAAATTGTAATAACTATTTGGTATAAAATACAAATGGCATGAAAACGTGAAGGAATGAAACAATGACTTTCCTCAAAGGTTAGAACATGAACGCAAGTTTGGATGAATAATGTCAAAGCTAATACTGATTCGTATTAACAGTAAGTGCTCACTCGCCTAATGATGGATGATGCAGGCACAACTGTGAACAGAGGCAAAGATCAGTGATGCATAACAGTAATGCTGTCCATCCCACTTCCACTGATTTGAAGCACAGTTATTGTCATTTTAACTGCAACCAATTGGTCATTTAAAGTGGACTATTGAACTTTGTAGTTGAGCTGCCTCATCGTTGGCAATCAATCATATAATTGGTTGTTGGTGTCTCAGTCGACTAAGAATAATATGTTGCAATAGTCTGTGGTTGTAATGTGTAAATATAAATGCAATGCAATATTTAATTCCTCATGTGCATACCTATGTACATGAAGCTACATGCTCTGAAGGGTGTGTGGAAGAATAATAAGCTGTGTCAGGATAATCCTGATGGTGTCCACTTCAAAACACAGCTAGTTGCACGGCTAGATTCCCATGCAGCTCCCACAGCCAGACAGTGACGGCACTGAGCTTTCTGTGGTGTGGAATACTAAAACACCTTGTTGGGCTTTTATCGATATTTGGATGTATGTGGGGATGTGGCCTGCAAGTGTGCAAGCATTTCTTAAACGCTAAAGGTTCACTCAGCCGCTGGCTCTTCATGGCTGACTGAGCATTTTCCACATGCACTAGCTTAAAAACACTGTGGCACTGATCTCCCCCCCGACCCACACACACCATATAGCGCTATACATTCTGAAAGAAACAAACACGAATGCAGTGTAGTAAAAGACGTTATCGAGGTGTGTGTGTGTGTGTGTGTGTGTGTGTGTGGTTAATGGAGGCAAGTCTGATGCTCCCAGGGCACAGCTCTGACCGTCAAGCAACAGTTTCCCTTGTTTCCATAGTAACCACTGTCCAATTACTGCTGCCGCGCTGCAGTGGCTGTTTCGGTAAGATGGAGCCACTTCCACGCTGCATGTGTACACGCTGGTCTTAAAATGTGTCAGTGCTTGTGTGTGTGCCGATCAGAGACTCTTTCTTGTACGGCTGCCTGTCGTCTCTTCATCCAGATGTCTTTACTGAGAGCTTCTCCTCCCTCACCTCCCCAAACAGGCTCCATCTCACTCTGCTCAGCCGCTTGGAGAAAAGAAAAAGCCCTCACTGATGTAGCGACTTGCAGCCGCTCACGATACCCCTCCTCCTCCTCCTCCTTCGTCTCCTCTTCTCGCATCCCTCCTTCCCTCCCCCTCCGTGTAAACACACACACACACACACACACACACACACACACACACACACACTTATCATGTGATTCACTTGCTGCACCACCATTGGTTGCTCTGATCGTGGCGTGTGTCCAATCAGGGCATAAGTCTGGAGATCAACATAAGCGAAGCAGAGCAGCCTGGCTGATGCTCTTAGAGTCACAGAGGGAGGGAGGAAGGCAGATAAAGGCATACAGAAATATTATAGTAAAGGGGACTGTTCAAGAAGAAACTAGGAGAGTTTGTTGTTAGTTTTTTTTTTTCTTTTTTTTTTTAAAGGGAATATGCTAAAAGAGAGAATTGAACAGGAAACCTGAAGGAACAAAGAGCCAAGAGAGGAAAGCACAAAAGGAGAAGGTGCACGAGCTGCGCTGACAGACGAGTCCCTTATTGTGGCTAATGCTAAAGCTAACTGTCCACAATCAACTGGACCGCTCTTCCTTGGAGCCATCTGCTTCCTAATTCCAGCCATCCCTGTCTCCCGGCGGGCGCTAAAAACTCTGTCTCTGGCAAAAGCACGAGGATTCACCTGTCACTGTGGAGAGTTTCACACCACACTTGGAAACATGGAGGTGACATGTAAGTAAGAATGGGAGAGAGAGATAGAGAGAGAGAGGTTTTTCAATTAGCATGGATGGATGGAGCAAAGGGAGGTGGTAGTAAAGGAGGAAGAGGGACTGTTTGTGTTGTTGCCTGGCTGCAGAGGAGGAGGGAGGATGGAGAGTGGAAGGAGAGGAGGAGAAGAAAAGGCAGGGATGGAGAAGATGGGACAGGGGAAGAAAAAGAGGAGGGACAGATGGGGCTGTATAGACTCAGCGAGGCGTAAACAGGTTCGACAAGGACCCAGATCACAGCCTTCATTAACACACGCATACATAATCTGCTAGATTATAATTTCACCAACACACACCCACTCATCCACATGCATGCGTACTCACCTACCCCCATCACCTCCAGGCTCTGTGTGTGTGTGTGTGTGTGTGTGTGTGTGTGTGTGTGTGTGTGTGTGTGTGTGTGTGTGTGTGTGTGTGTGTGTGTGTGTGTGTGTGTGTGTGTGTGTGTGTGTGTGGTGGGGGGTTGGGCTTTGTTGTTGTGAATGGGATTACTCCACAACACCAACACCCACCGTTTGTCACCAGAGGAATTGGATGCCACTACTACTGATCTCCTCCACTCCATTATGTCTCTCTCAGCCTTGGATGAGCTTCAACCAATGTTTTAGCCAGAGGGGTTTGACTCGGGATCAGAGTGGGGTCAGCCCCAGGCTGCTGAGCAGGAGTCTGTGAAACACTGCCAGGACCTGATTCATTTGTTTTGGACAATACACAGCACAATTGTATTTACTTTCTGTGCTTTTGAACCTGGCTTTGACTAGATGACCTACTATAATAAATTGTACTGAATTATTTAGAAGATTAATAAATCAGATCATTAGTCATTCATCAAAAGAATCGGTTTGCTTGTTCCACCTTCTCAAATATATATGTGTTTCTTATGAAATTGGCAATGGTATAAAACAATTTGAAAATGTTCTCTAGACATGTGATGGCAGTTTTTCACAATTTTCTGACATTTTAGCAACAAATGATTCATTCATCTAACAATATATACAAATTAGAGGAATAGTTTGTTTTTGAAGAGACTGTGTTTTTGGGGGCGACTGTGGCTCAGTGGCGAGCAGGGTTGTCCTTCAATCAGAGGATCGGTGGTTCGATCCCCGGCTCCACTAGCCCATGTCGATGTGTCCTTGAGCAAGACACTTAACCCTAAATTGCTCCCGTAGCTGCGCCTACAGTGTATGACTGGTTGATAATCCTGATGTGGCACCTTGCATGGTAGCTCCTCTCATCAGTGTGTGAATGGGTGAATGATGTCATGTACTGTTGAAGTGCTTTGAGTGGTCGGAAGACTAGAAAAGCGCTATACAATTACGGGTCCATTTACCATTTACTTAAATGAGAAGTTTGATGCCATTCCAAATATATGTTTGTTCAGTAGGAACCTATACTCTGACTGGAAACAATGAGAAAAAACTTGCCTGGCCAAAGGTGAACAAATACATCTGTCAGCACCTCTAAATTAACATGTTGTATTAAATTAGTTTTAGTTTTTAGTTTATAACAAAACCAAAATGTAAAAATTATCCTGTACTAGGGTGCTGGACTATTTCTTGGCAGGGCCAGGCTAACTCCAGCTCCATATTGAACAAACTGATACGAAGAATGACATCAATCTTCTCATCTAAGATTCGGCAAGAAAGCAAACGAGCGTACTCAACAAAATGACAAACTATTCCAGCAGAAAACAATATGCATTGGTTGCAGCTCTGTTGTTGATACTGTTTCCAATCCTACATGGCAAGCCCAGTTCAGTCACTGAGGAAAAAAGTGTGTGTGTGTGTGTGTGTGTGTGTGTGTGTGTGTGTGTGTGTGTGTGTGTGTGTGTGTGTGTGTGTGTGTGTGTCTGTACCAGTGTCCTGTAAAAGTGCCCTTGATCAAGAGACCTTGAACCTGGTCCCCCAGCACTTCAGCTAAATAAACCAAGCACAGATGTGAAGCAAAGCTGTTTTTTGTTGGTGTTTTGACATGTCTGGCCTGAGATGATCCAGAGGAGAGTAGATAATCTGCTTTATTCACCCATGTTGAAGATGACCTGTCCCATGTGGGATTATTAACATGACGATCCTCAAAAGCCCCAGCAGCTGCAGCAGAGCAACCCCTTCATTAACCATCTCGCATCATTTTATGTTTGGCTATGAAATAATATGACTGTGTTGAGATGCCACTCTAGTTTTATTTAAGGCGGATCTGCCGCAAATCAATTAAGGACGCTTGATGCAAATCAATGTAAATGACTTCTGGCTCTGCTCTTTAGCAACGGGACAGTTCCTCCACTTTGCCAGAAGGTTAATATCCACGCATACATGATTAATGAAACGGGTGTGTCTGTTGTGTCCAGTCAGAAGTGATGCGGCTATGATCATGTGAGTGCGGGTGTCAAAGGTTTTGGGTGGATGCTGTGTTTGGATTCCAGAAATCACCTTTATACAGTTGAATGAAAGCGCTGCACACGCTGCCCTATGCCAACAACTGTGACTGCTGCTGCCGTGCTTTGCATGAAGCAGTAAATCTATGACTCGTATCAGGACACAGTGAACCAGCCCCTCCCCCACTCCTCTTCTGCAAGGAGACCCGCTGTTTTCCTTTTCCATACTGGTTGTATTTACCTCTACAACCCTCTAGATCTTTCCTCTCTCTGTCCTTCCCTCAATCCCTTTATAGCTTTTTCTCCTTCTCTTCCTCCTGTGGTCTCGCTCCCTCTTTTCCTCCTCCTCCTCATTCTAGTCTCTCGACCCCCCTCCACCTCTATTGTTGAATTCAGACAGGCTATTTATATCTTTCTGCCTGGCTGCCTCACCTCCCACTCCCTTAACAAGGTTTGTTTTATTGTTTTTGCACATGTGTGTGCGCAATCGGACAGTGCGTGACTGCATCTGTACATGGATCGCAATAAATTGGTGTGGTTGTGTTGTAGGGGTGTGTGTGGTTTTATCATTTTGTTTTTGTTTGGGTTTTTGTTTGTACAAGTTTGTGAAGCCAAGAGCACAATGTGAATCCCAAGCTGTGAGTCTACGTAGGGACTTATTTATTTTTCTTCTGTGCATTAGTTTGTTGTGTGTGCGTGTGTATGTGTTTGTGCGTGTGCGCTTAAGGGGGATCTCTGATCTCAGGCAGCGTTGGCCCACTCGCACTTAGAGCGCAGAAGCTCCGCTCGCTAATCAGACCAGAGAGATCAGCAACCATTAGCATCAAACCATCAGTTACATGAGCAGAGATGCAGAGCTAACATTTTGTTTTGTTGTGCTTCAAGATAATGATACCCGTGTCCCGTCTTCACAGCTGCTCACTGGAAATCAGCCGGATTTTGATGTAGTTATTTTTTATTTATTTACGTATATTTCTTTATTGATTCGTCAGTGTGCATTTGTTGCTGTGGACCTCATTATTAGTATCGCCAAAACATTGTGTTGAATCTGGGTTTAATTTGAAGCATTTCATTAGTGTGAGGGGGATGACGCATGTAAGGAAAATATCCGATACTCAGAAGTTTTCTGTTTGGGTGTCACGGTGTTTCTCGATAGTCAACCTTGCCTCACACGAAAAACAAAATGTCAAAACGTCGGCTGGGCCAAAGCAACACTCTCATGAATTAAACTGCTTTCTTTGAGTCTTGCCAAGCGCACGAAAGTGAGAAGTCTTGTGCAGAATGAAAAGCAGCACATAATTACACAAAGCAGCTAACTAGTTTCTCTTTGTATTATTCACGAAGAACTTGACTGACCTTATTTGACCACTTCAGATCCAAAAAGGAATTAAAGCTGATATTTCAGATATCATTTCTACTCGGCAATAAGTGCAATATGGGTAGACTCTTACATAGGGATTGTTCCAGATGGGAGTTATTATATGAAATATAATTAAATAATACCTGTTTTGATGTCCTTGAATGGATGTTTAATCTCAACCAATTTACTCAACCCCCTGGGACAATTAATGCAGAACGTTCATATTTTTCCTGCAACAACCGTGTCATAATAAAACACTCATTAATGCAAAGCTGTGCACAAGCCAAGGTCGGCACTTGGCTTTAATCAGCATTTCTTGACTTACAGTAAGTGGCGATTTCCCAGGCGAATTTGCTCTCTAGTCATCCATATCCGCCTCACATGGAGCGTGTTGTTGAAAAGAAGCTCCTCTGACAGTGTGTCTGGGCTTGCAGTGCTAGCACTCTAAATATGGCAACAGCAGCTCGCAGCAACGCTGGCGTCGACCCTGCATTACTCATGTGGAAGGAAGAATAGGATTGATGGAGGGAGATCTCCAGGTGTATTGTGTGTATGTAGGAATTTACATGGCTCTAGTACAGTGCCCCTTGAAAACATGCCTGTTCAGAACTGGTTGAACGCTTGGCCTGTGGTGTTGCAGCTCATACAAAGAGCTTCACACTCAACACTGTGCTTCCTTGAGTCCTCAACAATACACCTGTCATGACATAGTTACGTTAGTCACCCAAGTCACAGCTACACATGGTCAGAAACGTCAGTGAAGTACAGTCTGGTTGAGTAAAAAACACCAGGGGCAGACTTGAGCCGCTTGCTGCGGGCATCATGCTGGACTCGGACTGCAGACTCTGAAGTTTATTCATATTGAACTTGTCACGTGTCTAAATTGCACCAAATTTGACAAAATCACTCCCTTGGTTCCCCGGCAATACAACCACCAAGTGTGAAGTAGATCAAATGAGCGGTTCTCGAGTTAAGCAAAGGACACATTGCTTTCATTTTGTTGTGTGTGTTGGTACTTGTTCATACTGTATAATGCATGTCAGTGAGGGATGGATTAGTAGGTGTGCAGTGCGGCGTTGAGTGTGCATATTTCTCTTACCTTTAATACAGTATGTGCTGTTCTATGTAGGACAGTAATACTGTCAAACAGGTCCCTAAGGCAGTCAGAGAGAAAAGAGCTGCTTTTTACTGTGCTTTAAAGTTACATTTACCTCTTACCACTCTATTTTTTTTTGTTGAAATACTCAAATACAGTGACTTCTTACATTCCAGCTGTGGGGGGTAGATACATCATTTAAATTTTAATGGATGAAAGTAGTGCCTTTCCACTGAGTTGCTCTTTGCAGACTTGACAAAGAGCCATGACAGGGTTGTCAGGAGAGTCTAACAAGAAAAGCTGAATATGCTAAATATAATCTTGGAATCTGTCTGCAGTGTTCACTTCTTGTTCTTCACCTTCTATGAATTATGCTGTGAAAGGTCATTACTAGGGTTGCATATTTTCAATGTCGATTAATCATTTTGTCTGTGAAATGCAATGAACAAATGAAAAATGCCCAGAAAGATAGTTATGTTTCAAATGATATGAATACCCAAATATATTCACTTTACAATTGTATAAAATGGAGGAAAAGCAGCCAGTCCTCTCATTTTATAAACTGTCAGACTGAGATCTGTGTTTTGTTGTGCCTCGCCAAAACGTCCTCTCACACAGACCTCTTCCTCTTTTTCCTCCTCCTCCTCCTCCTCCTCCTCCTCCTCCTCAGAATTGCTTTTCAACCCTATTTTTAAGTTAGTAAATAGGACCAGACGGGAGGCAGCATGTGGCAAAGAGCTGTCCTTGTTGTCGTTTGATGATGTCATCCGTGTTGTCGTTCCTCAGTGGACGGTCTTTCTCTGAAGAGAAAAAAAGCCTGCAGTTTTTACTTTATACTATGACTTTTTTTATGACGTTTTTTTTTGTTGACATTCTATAACTTTTTTTCTTTTTCTTTTTTCAACATGGTATGACTTTTTTCAACTTTTTTTTTCAGCATACCATACGATGAGAGCAAACCGGCACAGTTGGCATAGATAAGTGTCACTATCATTTCATAAACAGAAACCATAAGTAAACAACATATGTTGCCGTCATAGTGAGTGGACAAACAAGTCTCATCTTAAACCTGTCAATACTTGATTTGTTCAAGTGTGGACTACACTCTAGTACTTCTGGTTCAATATAGTTTAATGTATTATACAATCTAATTATTAACTGCAGATTTGCTTTGTATTAAAAACATAAATCTTCAACCACAGTTTTGTTATATTTTCTGTCCTGTCAGCTTCCAAAACCCTTATTTTTTCATCTTTATTCAATGCCTTTTTATCAGTTTCTAAATTTAATTTAATACAACCCAAAATAGAAGCACTCCTCTTTCTGTACAGATTATTAGGAGATAGGCATACTTTCATGTCCATCAGTGTGGCATTGTTTTATTTTTAATGGCATCTCAATATCAATTGAACATGCTGGCAGGGAGGGACAACGTAATTACCATTTAAAACCCAGGGAAATGGATTCCCTGTATTCTCTTTTTCTACTTATTATTCAAAAAATACAGGCACTCAGAGATATACATGTGTGCATCTGTGATGAGGCTTCCTTTTTTATCTAGGCAAGCATGCATGTTATGTCTACTTCAGGTGCAATTTAGTGCAAAAAAAGGGGTCAGTATTTCACCTTTACTACCATCTACATTTAATAAGCACTTATAATTCAAACAAAGCCAACATCTAATTAATAACATTGCAGGAATACGCAAAATTCAACCAAACTGCAGAAACTCAGAGAGCTGATCAAAATAACACGTTCGTTTTGATATATTCTTTTTTTTTTTATTCAAACAAAGTCTCAAATGACAAAAAAAGATGTTAATTTCGTTCTCCCAGCAGCCAGAAGACCACTCCTCCGGGAAGGGAGCACACGGTATCTGCAGGAGGGGAACCCTGTTAGCGGCGATAGCGACTCTAATTCAGCCTGCACAAACCCCAGCGGCGGGACTCACACCAGTGTGGTGGAGCTGCTAACTGTACTCCCGACGAATCAATCTCCTGGTGGAGTCAGACTATCAAAGTGCACACGGGTAATGGATGTGATGTATTATTGACACTCCCTCGGTACAGCACTACTCCTTCGTTCTCTGGACTGAGGGCTACAGTGACTTACTATTGCCTCTCGAGGAACAAGTATTACCAGAAAGTACGGGCCAGACCTTGCTGGTTGACAATAAATATCTCTGCCACACACAATACATTGACATATTAACATCAAAACTTCTTACTTCTTCACTCTTTTGATAACGTTAGTTTATAATAAAAAAAAAGTCTGGCCAGATCTTACACGTTACACCTTTTTTAGATGCATTAACACACCACAATGGTCAAATTATCACCATGTGATATGAACTTTTTGATTGCTTTCAGAGAGTATCAGCAAAGTCATTATTCTGTGATTACCAGCGTATTTGCCATCAAAGTGCCTCTCCAACACAATCTCCAGATTTCCCCACCCAGGCTTGAGGGACGGGTGAGCATTTGACTGACAGCTGGTAAATGATGTCATTAGCATCCCTTTTAGGTAAATGGAACAGCCGCGAGCCGGCGACAGTCGATTGGTCGGAGAGGGAGGGAGGTAATTTGTTACGGCTGTTGCGCTGTCGATGATGGATGGTGGGGCTACTCCAGGAAGAAGGAACTGCCCAACTGTCCTGTTTGAGGAGAGACAGAGAGGAGGAGAAGAGGAAAGTGTGGGTGGAGGAGTATGGCAGGCGAGTCGGTGTGGCCAGCTCTTCATTACGACGTGTACTAGACGGCTCATGGGACAGCGGTTAATTACTTTTGCTGACACTTGCTCTGCTGTCTAACTCTTCCTTCAAAGAGCTACAAGAAAGAATGATGGCCTGTTGTCTGGAAGAGATTACGTAGCGTGAGAGGGAATGTAGAGAGAGACTGAAATTCGGGTGGACAAGATGCAGTAGAAGAGATTAATCTTGGATCAGCAGCTAAGACGGTGGTTCTCAAACTTTTTCTGTCAGGTCCCCACTTTGGAGGAAAAAAAAATTTCGGGCCCCAATCAAATTGTAACAATATGGTCCAACTTTTTGTGACTCCTCCATCCGTGCTTTTTCAAATAATAGAATAAAGAAAATTGAAATCCCTTTCAAGTAAACCAGATTACTCCATCAGACATAAACTCATAACATGTGCAATCACTTTCTTAGAACAATGCAAATAAAGTTCTATCTGTGCAAAAAATAACTAATATTTGGCAAAAAGATTACCTATTGTGGCTGCAAATAACCTGTTTTGCACTGAATATATTTTCAAGATAATAACAATAATGTTCAAAACAAGATCAGTGCAGATGTGTGAGCCATCACGTTGTATCAGTATTAGTGGCTGCAGTGAGCTGCTTTCCTCTACAAATATTTTTAAAACGGGGTTGTAGATTTGATACGGCCTCTCTTAATTCATGCTCAATGTTGAGCTTAGATCTATATTCTGTTTTGAGATACTCAACAGCCGAAAAGCCGACCTCACGGAGATCTCACGGAGGCTTTTAGCAAAACGGCAAGAACCACTGGGCAAGACAATGAACTGTTCTGCACTTAGATCACCTGAAGTGCAGCCGAGATGCAGTACAAAACTGAGCCCTGCAAAGTTTGTTCCTGCACTGATGTCATCTCACCTCTACCAAGGTGCTCTATGAGCAATCAGCCAATGAAAAAGAAGGATGAACATAAAATATTCATAATGCCCCTCCGCCCTGTTGTGAACGGACCATGTGTTCGTATTAAATGTGATGAATATTCAGGGTGTTAATTAGCATGAGTGCAGCCACATGGGCCAACAGAATTGTTTTCCTTCCGGAGACATGACTGCAAACAAGGCATATTAATGAACATTCCCCTGGGATGGCTCCGCTGAAACACCAGGGCTGAATGGCAGTCGGTCTCCAGAGAGCAGGCGGATGTTGGAAAGCGAGCTGCGTTAAAAAGCTCATAAAATATGATTTCAGGGCACAATTTTGGGGTTCTGCAAATGGATATCAAAGCTCATTCTTTGTTCTACAATTTCCTTCATTTTTAAATGGCTTCTTGAGGAAACGTGCTCTTTCTAGACGTACTGACAGACCATTAATAATTGTAATGGGGAAATAAATTAGTTTGAGGGTTAATTATCAGGATTATATGAGTGTGTATGTGTGTGAAAATGTATGAGAGGCAACTCCATGAAGTTCTGATTGAAAGTAGTGGATAGGAGTGATGAATCTCTCGTAGCATGATTGCAAGCTGTGGCTTCATCAATTTGTCTGCTCATTTTTCACCTCAAGCAGCAGCAGCAGGAGGAGGGGAGGCTGAGGCTGAAAGGCCGGTCCTGGAGGTTGTAAATCTGCTGATAGCTGGACACCTGTTTCTCCCCATGACAATGTGGCATTCACATTACAGGGAGAATACAGAAAACAGCCCTCCGTGGAGACAAAACCACCAGAGTTAACTGGCAAGCGATTTTAGCTGAGGGAGGAATGGACAGCTGTCTTTATGGATGGATAAACTAAAGGAAAGATGGGAAGGGACCCAAATGAATGAAAAATAAAAATCCTCAGCTCGCAGTCTAGAACAAGTCCTCATCAATGGGGAGGGAATATGTCGACCCTCGCCCTCTAGTGGTTGGTCAGTCTTCTGTGTCCATTACACCATGGTTTCCAAATGATTTTATGAGGTTAATATTCTGCACACAGGGCTAGAGCAGCACTTCTTTTTAAACAGAAAAGATCATGATCTTCTGTCTTCCTCTTTCAAAGGGGATTTGAAGGATGTACTTGTGCTGAGTCACTGATGTTCTGCATTAACTTTTATGCCAGTCAGGTTTGGATCACACGTAACAGGACCTCATGTGGGTCTGAGTCTGAGCTTTGCAGGTTAATTCAAGATTCAAGGTTCAAGATATTTGTATTGTCATATGCACAGTTAACAGACAGTTACTCCGTACAATGAAAATCTTACTTTGCTAGGTCCTCCTTCCACACAGAATTACAATAACTTAAAATGTAGGGTGAAATCACACTACACAGGGTCAAAATCTAGACTCTGCAAGCGATTCTTGACTATAATGATTCTAATAGTTTGTCATATCTGGTCACTATAATGTACTAAAGCTGATTTCATAGCTCCGCTGGTGCCAAAAAGCCACATGCTTGCTTCTCTAAATACTTCTCCAGTTGACCCAACATCCTATTTTCTGTTGCCGTTGTCGTGCATTTTTTTTTTTTTTAAGGTCAATTTGTTGCCCATTTGTTAGAAAACACACTGTGATTACTGCCTCTGAACATATTTGCATTCCAAAAGATAATTCCTGGAAAATGTTATTTTTCTCAGTATTTTTTTGTGGTGGGAGCGTTAACGTCAACCTTTATCAGATAACAAGTTATAAATGGGTTAATCTATTTTTGTGGCACTCTCACTGTACAGCAGCAGTATCTCAAAATGGGACTTTTCTAAGACCAATTCTTAATGCATTTTTTACACAGCGAATGCGATGCTGATTTCAAAAGGATTATCCTTGACCGCCTTTGGTTTTTAGTGCTGGGTGGTGGTTGATGTTGTTCATGTTTCATTTTTGGCAGCTCAATTCATCTATTTTTAATCCTTTCACCCCTGGCTTAATCTGACTAGTGAGAGTTCAGAGGTTAGCAAGTTGATGAGTAATCGCCTTGCAGTAAACTTAAACGGCAAGAACAATATTACATAACACTGTGTTTGGCATCTCAGCTCACTGGGTTTTGGCATAGTTGAGGTTGAGGAGCCCAGATGAAACGGAAGAATACAGAAAAGGAGAACACACCAGCTATAAGGAAAGTCCAAAAACATCTCCGTACATACAAACACACAAAACTCATCCTCACCTTTTAAACTTGACGTAGTGTGAGGAAATGTTTGCAGAGGCTTGAAGTTTGTGTGTGTCCTCAAGCATTTCATTAACAAGGCATGCAGAGAAAAGAGAAACGCAATAGAGTAAAATCAAAGACAACAGAAGGGAAGACTAAGTCAATTTCTCTCTGTCACCTCGGTATGATCTGATCCAGTGAATCAGCATCTGCAGGTGGCTGCTAACAAGGCTGATCCGTAATCGGGGCTGCTTGTCACGTCTACTGTCACATCTCCTGCAGTAATTCGAACAGCGCTGCTCAAACTTGCTTGAGAAATATTATGAAGCAGAGTGAAGTTTATTTTTATAACCAAATATCACATATAGTGCATCTATCATAGCTCTGTGAGTTACTCTCCGTTTTGAGGGGGAACCACTGGTGCAGGTGATATTCTTCAGCACATTAGGGGTGTGTGTGTGTGTGTGTGTGTGTGTGTGTGTGTGTGTGTGTGTGTGTGTGTGTGGGCTGAATATCTGAACGAGTAAATGCATCTCTTTTAATTATATTAGGGCTCAAATTCTAACGAAGCAGACTGCAAATCAGATTGTAAGAGTGCAAAGCTACATGGAGGCAGCTTAGGACTCCTTTCCGGAAGCTCAAGTGTGTGTGCGGAAGGATGAGGAGCTAAAATATGAAAGCAATATAGTGCAAGTATGACTGGATCATAAACAGTCTAGATGTATGAACCATTTTTACTATTTACCATAACTGCATATTACTTATTTAACCAATTTATTGAGAGAATGATACGTCGTCTTGTTAATTTTCACCAGCTAACTGTTTTCTAATTTTATTCCTTTTTTTATTTCCGTAAACATAAGATTTCCTCTTCAGTCTGATTGTGGTCTGGCAGTTGAGAGGATTGATATTGTTTGTTCACTGCTGATGATTTGATATTCCCACACACAGAGTTTTGTGTGTACGCTTTAATTATCCCTTGACAGCGATGCATAAACTGCAGGCAAATTGATTTAGACATAGAAGTATCTTTCCTTTTGTATTCTCTACCTCAGTTGATCACAAAGACTCCTCAAGTGGGATTGATGACTTGGAACCCCACTCATGTCATGCTTCTGCAGCCACAGCCAGACTAATGGTTTTAGCTAGCTGGGGAATTAAAGGCAAGTTCTGTCATGCAATTCACTGATTCATGATACTGAGCCTAACAGTTGACTAGCTACTTTCGAATTATTATTCTTAGCTCTTTTCCTCCTAAAGCTCAGTGCACCAGACTGGATTATAGGCTCAAGTTCTGAAAAAAAGAAAGAATAATCCTGTCGTGAACCTAACAGGAGTTTATACGCTCCCCTGCCCCCCGTAATGGGGATGGGGTTACTTTTAACTTCTGGTCTGTACTGATACACTCTCTCTTTCTACACCCTTTCTACACCCTGTGTGGATCTTGCATCCATGATGATCTCACCGTGCCCTCCTCTGCCTCTTCTCCTCTGCAGGTCATGCAGGTGGTGAGGGAGCAGATCATGCGAGCGCTGACTCTCAAGCCTAATTCCCTGGACCAGTTCAAGAGTCGTCTGCAGAACCTGAGCTACACCGAGATCCTGAAGATACGCCAGTCCGAAAGGATGAATCAGGAAGACTTCCAGTCCCGCCCCATCCTGTGAGTCAAGCCATCAATGACCAGTATGATGTAGACACATTTGTCAAAGGGTTGTATTGTTTGCCCGAAGTGTCCCACAAAAGGTTGTTGGGAAGTCAAGATGGTAACAAATTGCTGGAGTTAATGTGAATACCATTGGCTGTATTCATTTATACTGTAGGTCTCACAGCTCTGTTCAGTAAATCCACTATGAATACAAGAAAAAGTGAGACATTTTCTGTAACGTTGAAGGAACTGCTCAGTGATATTCTCTTCTCCTCAACTACCTAAACAGGTCTTAAGACTCAAATGAGGACATAATTTGCATCTACAAAAAAGTGTTGTGATCATTAATATGATTGTAATTATAGTTTTTTTCACCTTTTCCATTTGGAAACCAAATGCCAGCTACTGACATAAAGCAGGTTGCTTTTGTGCTCTCCTCATGATTGAAATATGCATTAGATTAAAATTGTCTGCAAATGGCATTCCCAGTGAATAGTCCATTAACGACTCTCCAGCTCACAAAGCATGGAGTCTGTAATAGATCATTCATGGACTGATCATGGTTGCAGGGCCTGTAATGGAGAACATTGTTTTGTCCTGCCTGTATTTAATGGAGTAGCTAGCACTATTGGAAAATTGCTTCAGAGAGAGAACTCGTCTCTCTGAACAGTTATCAATGCTGAGCCAACGGCTTATTGAATCGATATTGGAAGGGTAGAGACCAAACTTTTAACGAGCCAATTGATCCTATTGTAGAAAGAACAGAATAACAAAAGCAAAGGGGTGTTGTGGAAAATGTACCCTAAAATAGTGTAATTATCATATTCACATTTTGAATTATGTAACAAACGCGATTTAATGCGTATAACATATTGTATTTCCTGTATTTCCTAGGAAATACAAGAGTATAGCAGAATGCAACAAGTCCACACCCAGTCTCAGGCTGAAATGGATGCCAAAATGAAAAAGCACATTTAAACATTTGATAACATTTCATCACAGACTGCCTGTTGGAAAGCATCACATACTGAGTCTCTCTTCAACAATGTGAGAGTACCCGAGGTTGGAATTTTCCTCTAATCAATACAGCAGTCATGACTTGCAAACATAATGAGAAGAGCATGTCAGACTGCAGAGTTAAAGGAGCTCTGTATCGCCTGCTACAAGTACTTTCTGCTATCAATTAATGTAGAGAATGACTTTGGACATCAAAAGAAGGTGAAGAGGAGCTATATGGCGTTGAATCAAAGCTGTGTCTCCTGTAGAGCATCTTTTGGTCTTATATTTCATGTTGAATCTTTGAGGTATTCCTGCTTTAATTAGTATAATGCAGATGCAAGTGGAAAGTTTTGTATTTACTGAAAGTAGCTTGCACAAAAAAAATCAAATCGACACCACATAAATTCATGCAGCAGGTCAATTCAGAACTGCTGAGGATACACTTCTGAGAAAATACTAATACACAACTTAATTGTAATGCAGTCCCCAGAAAATTAGGATGAAAAGTGGTTATAATGTAATTCATTATTGATTCACTGCTCCACTTGTGCATACATATTTGACTGATATACTAGTGTAGGTACTGTACATTTCTACAAAGCTGGAAATAGTTGTTTTGCCTCACTTCTTTAATAATTTACCTGATACCAACCAGAGTGCTTCCTTTTATAGAGGTTTACCAGTGCAACGCCTCAGCCCTTTAATTACATTGTCTGTGATTTTCTGAATTTGCTGGAAATAATCCGATCAAATTGAACCTGGAGCTGCTTCCTAAAAGGGGAAAGCTGCCAAACCATCTGACAGTCTTAGATCAGTCTCCTGTGTCTAGCTCAGTCAAAAGAATAGCCGAGAGGCAGTAAAGCCGAGCCATCATCATCCATCCTACCTGCAATGAGCCACACCTTTCCCCCCGGCTGCTTCTTTAAAGACGCCAGAGTGAAGGTCCGACCACCGATCAATGTAATGACCGGAGTCACTGATGAGGCAAACGCACAAGACTGCCAGAATGAGACAGATGAAGGGAGATGAGGGCGGATGAGCCCGAGGAAGAAGAGGGAGAGAAAAAAGGACAAAAATGTGATCAAGAACACCAGCAAGAGAAAATACAAGGACATTATTGTAATGCAATCCTTTGATGTGACAAAAAAAAGCTGAAGTCCTGTCAAGGTCTGCCTGTTTCTAAAGAAAGGAAAATAATAAAAGGTAAATTGTAAGAGAAAAGACTTGAGTATAATGATGAGAAATAAAGATGGGGAGCAGCAGTGCTGCTCGGGCGGATAATATAAATAATGTATGTTGACTAGTGCTGTGTGCTCCACATTCATATACAGACACATGCATGTAGAAGCATGGAATAAGGACAGCAAGAGCTAAGGCAGCACAGATTCCCATTGATCAGCCTTTTGGGACGCTACATGACGTACTTCTGATTGTGTGAACATGTGCATGCATGTGTGTAAGTATATCTGTGTATCTGGCCTTCTGTGTTCCCTCCTGACGGCCGTAATCCAGGGGATTGAGATGAATACTGCACGCTGCCAGAAAACCTGGGAAATGTCAAATGATTCACTTCCAGATCTCGGAGCATCTTGTACCTCACTGTTGCCCTGCTTTCCACATCTGGAACGATTTATAGAATTTAGCTATTTCTCTTAATTAAACCAATAACGTGTTCATGTTCTGTTTCTCTAAAGGGAGCTGAGAGAGAAGATCCAGCCCGAGATCATGGAGTTGATCAAACAGCAGAGACTCAACAGGTTGTGTGATGGAACCTGCTTCAGGAAAATCAGTAGTCGCAGGAGGCAAGGTGAGACACCCAGCACTCACAAACACAAACCACACAGGCATGGGAATTCACATCTCTGCGTGCTGTGTTCTCAAAGGTAATCCATCCTCTCTAGTTACCTCTGTGTGTTTGTTCATCCCTCCTCTTTGCACTCATCGACTAGATTCCCACAGGAAGTGTGTATCACAGGAGATCTTTGAAACTCTGGCCTGCTGTGGACCTGCTGTCATGATGGTCCACACACATTTCTCTGGCTCGGTCAGCCTTTGAGGCAGAGACACATGCGCCACGCTGCCTCTTTTACTGGTGCACATACAGAAATGCTGTACACATGTCTTTGTCTTAAGGTGCACAAACACGCCATCTCCCCCTCCTTTTGCTCCTGCATGCAACAAAAAAAAACACAAATATATACAATACAAAAGCAGGGTGAACACACATTCATATATAAACTTGCCAGGATAATTTCTAGAGAAAGCTTTGAGAAATGAAATGAAGTAGTTATAAAAAAGCCGATTGCAGTAACCATGGGCTCCTCGGTACCGGATGGAGGGTGTAGTGAAAATGTTAAAGCAGTGTATGTTTGGCTGAAACATAACATAAGAAAGGGAAAACTCAGCGCAGCCAGTATCCCATTAGGATGCCAATTATTATGCCAAATTTATTAATTTGGCATAATATCAACTTTCATACTGCAACTAAAAAGAAAGGTGGGATGAAAGAAAGGTAGTACCTCTAGCAATAGCAGCATTTATATGGAGTGAAACTGATTTCATAATGGTCACAAATTTGTATTATGAGTTGTGCATAATTTGGGGTATTTACAAATACGTGTTCTATATCTATAATCTATACACGAATACCAAGAAATTTTAATATGTGAAAATAGTCTAAAACTGCACATGCAAACGTAACCTGATCCATGACTATCGTGCATTTTAGACATGATCTGTGAAGTTGAAGTTAAGGATCTGTATTTAAAATCTGAATATTTAATCTGGTTGTGGGGTGTGTATTTGTAAAACAGTTTTACATATGTTCAAATTGCTTGGTATTTGTGTGTCTGGATTGGAACACGCATTTGTGAAAATCCTAAATTATGCACCAGTGGTTGACACATTTGTGACCACTTTGAGATCAGTTTCGCTCCATAAATGTATAATATACCGTTCCTCCCTCAGAGAGAATTTAATCCGGTTTAAACTTGAACCCTTCACTCTTATTTCCTCCCTCTTTTACTTTCCTTCACCCCTCTCTGGCTACTTCTACCAATACATGAAATAAAAACCCAGTGACAGGCCCAGGTTGTAAGTTGCTTTGTTGTTATTGCATTGTTGTCATCAGCTTCCCAGCAGGAACTGTACTTCCTATAAGTCAATTCAAATTGAGCACAAGCAGGTGGAGGGTTTCCTAATGACACCGATGCATTCTGGCATTTGGAAGCCTGGTCACGATTTGTCTTGGCAGCTGTCATCCAGATGTTATCAAAGCTGAATTACAGAAACAAACAAACAAAAAACTGAAAAAGAATGGAGTGCAAAAAAAGGATTTGAAGAGATGTTGCAGGACAGATGTGCAGGTGGAAAGTATCGCCCAGATCGAGTATCTGATGGTCTTCTCTGCGTGTGGTCGACTGATTTATGCTAGTCGGGCTTTTACTCCGCGACATGCTGGGAGTAGTCTCATAGTACCATATCACGGCTGTTACTTTGGAGATCCTTGTCAAAGGAATGGAGGACGCGTGCATACGAACGCATCAGCACACATACTAAACACAGAAATAAAAGAATTAGCCATTCAGGAGCAGTACACCCGCACACAGCTGTACAAAGCAGTTCAGGAGCCTCACTGAATTTAATTTGGCAAACTAGCCAGTCGGGTCACACCGGCTTTAATCTGCTGCACCGGCACACTGACTGTATGGGAGTCGTCTGCCTGCTCCAAGCTAGCTGCAGCTGTCTTTGCCGCGGAGGACTCTTGATGGTGTCGAGGACATGCTGTTTCTCCACAACGCTCTCCTTTTTTATTAGGTTTGTTTGTATTTTTTCTCATTGTGCATGAGTGAATATATTAAATACCCCTTCATGTGCTTCTTCATGCATCCATTCCCCTCACTCTCATCTCACTTTCCTCCACCCATATTCATATATCCTTCTCTCCCTCTCCTCTCCTAGCCTTTGTTCTCATGCTGGTACTTAAACGCAGTATATCTACACATTGACAGTGTGAAGAGCACTTTGTCTTGCAGAATTTAGGCGAGGTGTATAAGAATAAAAGAAGCCCTCCAGCAAGTTTAATTTTCATATGGGGTTTACATAAAATGATTGGTGTTAACAATACTTCTTAATCAACGTTTCCTATCTTTTTACATACATACAATGTGCTGCCCTGCTCCTTCTCTCTCTCCCCTTCTTCCACTTCTCCCTCACCATGTTGTATGAATTCTCAAAGTCCTCCAGCCTGCAGGGTCTCAAGCACATTTATCAAATATTAATTTGACTGACTTCAGTGCAGATGACTCTTCACTCTACCTTTCAAAGTGCTGTTCTGCCCATTAGAGGGGGTGCTTCTCTCTAAAAGCTCAAGTTGATAGTCTTTTGAAGCTTGGAAGAAAAAGTGTTACCTGTGCAGTCTTTTAAGTGCAGCTTACTGACAGCTAACTTGGGGTTTAGGAGAGTGTACCTTGTATAAAAGCTGCACTAAAGCAAAAATAAACTTGGATATCATCAACAACCATGTTGTTCACCCTTATTTTAGCAGCTGAATCGGACAAATATAGTTTGAATGATCACAGAATAAAATTCAGTCCAAGATAGAAATACAGTGTCTTGCAGTCAAAGGAAGAACATATGCTCTTGTGTGCAGACACACATCATCAGTTAAACTGAACAGCTGATGGCATCTCCTCCCAAAACATTCTCCCCTCACAGCCGCTGCACACATCTCTATCCACTCCCCTTGGACACTGCACCAGCCTGGCAAAGCCAACTGTCTATTTTCAGCAATTAGGATTTGGACTGTGCCACCCATGCACACGCCAGTCAGACCTCCCCAGTCTGTGCCCACTCCCTGCCAGCTCAGCTCGGTGCCCACCGTGGCCGGGAACCACTAACGAACACCAGGCTGGCCACAGAGGCCGAAGCTGCACTTTACAGACACAGCTGGTAGTTACAGGCTGCTGGAGGATTACACATCACATCACCAAGAGAAAAACACACTAAACCATCACCAGTTCTGGATTTTTTAACAGTTTATGTCAAATGATGTCCCGCCTTTAACCAAACCTGACCATAATGATATTATAATACGATATATTTGAAGCACTTTCTGTTTTTTCTGTCTCAATAACATGAAGTATCCACTTACTCCAAGTGTAACACTCCTTGTCAAGGCACTAAAAAGTTACATCTCAAAACTGCTTCTCATTTTAGGAAATGTGTGTGTGTAGATGTCTTTAAGCTTCCCGTCTTGTAGGAATGATACAGCCAGATCAACTTGTGTCCACATTATCCTTCACATGCAACACGTCATTTTAGGGTCCTTTGTTCACCTGTATTTCTACTAAAATTTTACTGGTGACAAATGCAAAACCACTGAGTACAGTCTGTAAAAGACCGGGAAGTTGCATCCTCGCCTTTTTTGAAAGTCTCTTTTTAAGCATTTTTTTTAAGCTCCATTTACTAACTTGTAAACAGAGCTTTGTATTGTATAAATGTAACACCAACAAACTTTTTTTATTGAATGATCTGTTGATGCTTCCTGTTGGCATTTGGAGCCTCCTGCTTGTATATGTTTGGTTTTTGTTTTCCTGTTTAAAAGTAATAAAGTTTCATCAGGTCGTAGTTGAGGATTCACAGAGAAAGAAACACTGGATCTCCTTGTCCTGTGATCTTGCCTTCAGTGTGTGGATTGTTGTTGTTGAATCATTATTAAGATGATGAAGGCCAGCCATCTGTATTGTAGCCCATCAAGATCCCTCCCTCATGCAGAGCATCATGGCCCATCTGTGGATTTTTTTCTTTTCTTTTTTCGGTCACAGATTTTTTGCCATGCTAATTTTCACTCGTTGATGACTCATGCAATCCCATGTGATGTTTTATGCCAGCCGCTGACTGAATTCATAACTCCCATCCTCTCTTTCTCCCTCCTTTCCTCCCCCGTCTTCCTGTCTCCTTGTGTTTTTCCCAGATAAGTTTTGGTATTGCCGTCTGTCTCCGAACCATAAAGTCCTGCACTACGGCGATTTGGAAGAGAGCCCTCAGGGCGAAGTGCCCCACGACTCTTTACAGGAGAAACGTGAGTGTCAATTGAAATTATTGATAGTCTTTACCCACTATTGTGACACTGTATGTATTTTTAATGCAGCTCACAATATTCATTTAAATATGTATTTGTCTCAAAGACAGCGGTCTCTATCCCCTCTGATAGTATACATAGCCCCAAAATATAGTGTCATTAACACTGACTGCTGGCTTTAAAGCTACAGTCAGTAACTGTGACCCAGCCACCATGTTGAGATCATAGCAAAAACCAAGCATCGACCATTCACCAGAGCAAACTGTTTAATTTTACAGCTCAACAGTACACTAAAACGTGTTTCTGAAAACATCGGAGGGCAGAAATAAGCAATACAGGAACACGATCTTGATTCATATTTGATCAACGCTGCCTAGTTGGTTTGATTGGAGTTCACAAGCTTTACAAGCTGTGATTGGCAGCTGCATTAGAGAGTCCTTGGCTCTGATTGGTTGTTTTTCTTTGGGCGCTGTATTGTAAAAGCACTAAGAGAAGGAAGAGAAACCTAATTCATATGCCTCTGCGCCAGCGACAGCTGTGGCCGGAGGCATCATGTTTTGGTACAGACGGCAGGCCGAGGGGTCCATTCTTGTGAACTCAATATCTCAGGAGCAATTTAAAGGATTATTTTTCAAATTTGGCACAAACGTCCACCTGGACTCGAAGAAGAACTGATTTGATGGTCAAAGGTCACTGTGACCTCAAAACATATGTATGGCCATAACTCAAGAATCCATGTGCTGATTATGAACATTTCAGATAGATAGATAGATAATGTATTATTCCCGCAAATGTCTATTAGGATAAAGTGATGACATGTTTAACAGACATGGATGTAAACTGAAACTTGACCAATGACGGAGGTATACAACTGCACGGTGACAATTGTAGTTTCACATATTATCTATATCATGTATTGCTATCAGAATACAGTGACATGAGCAAATCTGATAAAAAGTTATTTTTATTATAGTTACCAAATGTAGATTTAAGTCAGTGTTAACATCAGTTTTACTTGCAATGACTGATCTGAGGAGAATTTTAACTTTTAATCACTTGAATAAACTAACCGCCCATCTGGGTTGACAGTTGTAACAAAGATGTTGTTGTTGTTGATGATGATGTTGATGTTGTTATTGTTGTTAACTCGCGTCTGTCCTCTCTGCAGTGCCTGTGGCTGATATCAAAGCTGTTATCACCGGCAAAGACTGTCCTCACATGAAGGAGAAGGGAGCCCTGAAGCAAAACAAGGTGTGTGTGTGTGTGTGTGTGTGTGTGTGTGTGTGTTCAGGCGAGAGAACGTGTTTCTGTGTGCGTGAGAGTTGCATAACATGATGTCAGTTACGTAATTTAGCTTTGAGAAATAACACAATAACTTGTGTCTCAGTGCTCAGCAAAGAAAGACTTTCCATCATTGCCATTGTGAAGAAATAAATCATAGAATATTTCTTAAGCTGAAGCAGGAATCCCACAAGAGCCACTAAAAACATGCCACCTTCTTTTCTTTGCTGTTTAAATTTGAAAGTAACACATCGGCCTGCCCTTTGCAGTGCCTTATCCGTGATGAAAAAGCCATCTTGTCTGTGTACACATCAGCCTTTCGTCTCCTGCATTTTGCCTCTGCAAACCTTCGCGGGACTCTGATATATTGGATCTTGGATAAATAGCCTTGAAGACAAAGCAGCACGCCTCCTCCCTGCTTTGTCTCCTTTATTACCCTGTCGATAAGCGCACCTTGTCTAGGGGAATGACCTGAGGGGGGTCTGCGGGCCTGTCCCAGCCTTGTGAACGAGGACACAAGCACGACTCATTATTCGCTGTTACAAGGTCAGCCAAAGTCACCTCTATGCACTCCAAGGCAGAGCTGGCATGTGGATCATTTGTGGGACACTCAGACCGAGATGGGAGGGTGAGGTGGCTAGCCGTGTTTTTGTAATTATTCCGTACACATATACACCTATGAATATGTACTCTGGGAAATTTTTACTTGGCTAAATAACGTGCATGCCTTGAGGCGCAGTCGGCGTCTGAAACAAACAGGCGCACCGACCTGGAAGTGCAGTTTGCTTGTGGTCCATGTGGCATTTTGCATCTCATCACTGACGCACATCTTCATGCAATTAAAGGGAGAACCATCCAAATGACTGGAGGATGTGTGATAAGTGTGGCTGATCGCATGTTCTGCTGTATTTACTAATGGTCAAGAAATTTACAATGGGTCCGATTTGCGTAAAAAAATCCTCTAAAGAGCAGGTGCAAAATTGTGCAGCTATTATGCACCAATTGAGGTAAGGGAATAGAAGATTTAATTAAGCAGTATTTAATGGAAAACTCAATAATGGCAGAGAAGCAACTGCAAGGAAGGTGGGGGGGGGGGCTGCACTTGTTTAGTCCATTAAAAAAAAAATACAGCTAAAAAAAGAGCATTGATAAATGAGCACAATGTTACACCAAATAAAGTGCTTTGTGGGAATAAACTGGAGCTGCTAATAAGGCTTTTAATGCACCGTACGGCGGGGATTACACTTATTTATTTTGGCTGCAGTTGTCCTGCGACTCTATGGAGACTTCAGCTGTTTCAGTCACATCGAAGTCCTACACCTTATGTGTTTTAGGGGAGACAATGTCGTCCAGACTGAGATATCTCTGATTACATGGATTGTCAAGAAGGTTTGTACAGACATTCATGGTTCATATGTGCCTGTTCCATTGTCTACAGTAGACCACAGTGGAATTTTTTTGGAATACATCAGAAAGCATATCATATCGCATCATATTCCCAACCTCCCCAGGCATCAATATCTAGTATCTGAGGGCATCCCATGTATTTTTCTCTTTGTGCTCTACCTCGCTGATGCCCGATGAGTTGATGTGCTGCTCATGGTGACAAGACGTGTTGAGGAGAGGGAGATTGCATTGGTATGGCAGTATTGTGATGTAAATCTCACCTGTTCTTCTTTATTTTTTTTGTCTCTTCATCCCACATTCTCCGTTCCGTCTCTGCACCATTTTCTCTTCCTCACTCCTCCCGCTCTGCCTTTCACTCTGTCCTCTCTCCAGGAGGTGCTAGAGCTGGCCTTCTCCGTCCTCTATGAGTCGGACGAGTATTTAAACTTTATTGCTCCTGACAAGCATGAGGTAAGCCAACAGTGACAACACCCTGCGGCTGTTGACTGTGTCAGATAGAACGAACACGAAGAGAAAGTTAATTTTTTTTTTTTTTGTATACGAGTGCATCAGCAAGTGTATGTCAGATATGTACTGGATATTATCACTTAACAGTATTTAAGTGGTTTATTTAACACATACACCATGTGTGTGCATTAATCTCAGCAATGTAAAGACAAACACTTAATACAGCTTTAAGCATTCAGAGACATTAAAAATGTGCAATTATGAGTGATGGACAAAACACTTACGTGTGTGAAAAAGAAATCCAATATTTCTATTAAACTCTTCTGCATTGTCCGTAATGGCCTTAAACACGAAGAGATATTCAAATCTTAGCAAATGATGGTAAACAAATGTATATTGCTGGCTGTGTATGTCATCATATCACCCTAACCTATTTATATCTTGCTTGGATTTACAACATGACTTTTATTATCTCAATTGACTTGATACTTGATAGCTTGAACAAAACTATATTCATATATTGACCGTAATCTTCTATTTTCATGTCACTAACTTCTCAGGATAATTGATGCCAGAAACTTTTTATACATTTTCTTGTTTTAAACAGAGAAGTTTGTATTTAGGACCAGAGAGAAGTACACAAACGTTCCTCTCTGGGTGGTTTGCTTCTTTTATGCCTGCGGGTCTCTGTACCAGGGCGAGTCTGCACACTATCAACCGGCTCCTCTACAAACACAGCATGCTTTATTTGTGGATTTGGAAATATTTAGTTTGTTAGTTATGACTACAGAGTCTTTCTAATAGTACCGTTTTTGATTTAATTAATTTTTGTATCCACCTTTGTCTATGTCTCTGCAGTACTGCGTATGGACAGATGGTCTGAACGCCCTCCTGGGTAAGGAGATGACCAGCGACTACACCAAATCGGACATGGACACCCTGCTCTCCATGGAGATGAAGCTCCGGCTCTTGGATCTAGAGAACATCCAGATTCCTGAGGCCCCGCCCCCAATTCCCAAAGAACCTAGCAACTATGACTTTGTTTACGACTGTAACTAGACGGACAACCCCGCGAGCCCAAACCCAAACCTACCCAGCGCCTACTGTACTCCCTGGACCAATTCCCTTTTCTTATGAACTGGAACAAAACAAATAAAACCATATAATGTAAAAAAAAAAAAAAAAATGAACTGTGACACAACGAAAAAGGATTTATTTGAACTCTTTTCTTCTTGCTTCTTGCTAGACTTCTATAAGAGAGAAAACGGTGCATATTAATAGGCTCGCTGCACTTGAGGGGACTCGGGTTTGATGCAGAGTCATCAGGTTGGCATGGAGAAGACAAACCAGGAAGTATTTGTTTTGCCTGTCGTTGGTCATTCGCCGTCTTTTTCCTCACTCTCCTCCTGCGTCTGATGTTTTGAGACATTCACTTCTTCTTCTCGACCGAAGGCACCTGCATTCCTTACGCTTGAAGAGTGTGGTAGACAAATGTTTAGAACTCTATCTTCCTTGTCGTCCTTTTTTATGTTGACTTTATTATTTTTCCTCAGGGCTTCTTTGGAGGGAGGGATAATGGTTGTGTAGTTCAGGATCAGGGAGCAGTGGGGTTTGTGTTTTGTCGTCACCTTTCCAGCAGTATTTCCTGTCACATTCTCACTAACAGTATTTGTGGCAGCTAAATGTTTTCCAAGAGGCTGAAAGGAAGTTTGAAGAGGAATACTTCATGAAATCGTCTCTAATATCTGCTCTGTTCTGCTACACATGTACTGAAGACTGTTAGAATAAGTCAATCCTTCAAATAAAGGCACTGTACTTTCGTAAAAACATTTTCTTTTAAATAGTCAAATGTTCATGTTACTATCCCAGTGCTGCTTATTGCATATTGTACACAACTACAGAGAAAACAACTGTAAAAGCACCACCATTGTGAAAAACATACAAACACACTCGTCTCTCCCTCATTTGAGTCTCTCTCGTTGTAATGACTGCTGTACACAACATTCCTAAGCAATATTTAAGCTTTTTGTTTTGTTTATCATCATGTTTAAGATGGTCATAATTTAGGGATTTGAAAATTGTGAATCTGCCTAGTAGTTTGTATTACAAAGAGGATGTTAGTGTTTTGGTCAAGGGAAGTTGTCTTTTGTGTGTCCAGGACTATATGGCCTCAAAATTGAAAGTCGATGTACTTTTTTAATTTAAAAACAGATCATGGTTATTTCTAGTCTGATTTTATATATTTTCCCCTTCCTATTTAATAACGTCGGATGTTTTTCTTTAGGATTTTTCAAAGCCCCTCAAAACTGCTGTTTACATTAAAGATTTAAGAACTGTACCTCCTTTTTCCTTCGGTTCCTATCTTTATTCATAAACCACATTCACTTAAAGGATCATACCGGTGTTTTGAACATGCAGCGGAAAAGTTAGTGCTGGATCAAGAACAGCAAAACCTCACAACATTGCTTGATTTTCCCTATTTAGTTACACGATATTGAGTCATTTGTGCTAATTCAGTGCTCAAATAGACTTGTGTGGACAGACGTGTATAGGTGTTGTATAGGTTAGGACTTTTATCATCTTGGAGACAATTTTGTTTTCACAGAAAATCAATTAAAACATAATTAATTAACTGTATCCAACAATCCCCCATGCATTTCTAAGCAAGTTAATAAAGACATGTAGTGCCAATCGACTTCTGGACGGTCTTTGTTTAGCAGCTAGCTGCTGGGCCTGCGGACTGGCCTCTGGATATATGATGGAGACTGGAGGTGAACGTGGTGGACAAGGGTTCATACAGCAATGACGACTGAAGCAGAAGAGAGGAGAGCAGTTTTAAAATGTTGATAGAAACTATATCATTGGCTTTGGGAAACCGTGGCAGAACGTGCACACTCAGAAAGGATGTTAAAATCGTACACACTACTTGTGTTAGTACTCATTCAACACATGTTGAGATGTTGGCGCCCAGGAGGCTGTTTCAAGGGTCCTCTCGGACCGACGTTGTCTACGCTCGGACCCTAACTACACATTGTAGACTGCGCTTCAATTATTTTTTCCGCTGTTTACAGTAAACCAAGCCTACAGAAATATACTACATAAGATGAAACAATTTCTCTGCCATCCCATCACCTCCGCCTCCATAGACTCCAGGTTCATATCCCTGTGTCCAGCTTGCACATTCTGCAGGTGTCCTCTGATCTTCAACCAGAGCAACATGAAACGTGGCTCTGGCCTCAACAGACCCAGACTTAACCTTGTAGTGTTTTATGAAAATGCCGAGGTCGGCTCTGTTGTGTCACTTTCAGAGCTGTCATTTCTGAAACCCTTCTTGAATCTCATGTATTCAGGCTTTAAGCACAAACGTCATCCAAAAACCTTTATCAAAGCTAAATTTACTTTGTGTAAATCTCTCTGCCATTTGAAAAGGTGATATTAGGACTGGTCCAGAGAATGTGCTCTACATTTCAATACTACAGTTAATTAAGCAGTATTTGGATGCCAAACTCAAATTGTGCTCAGATCAATCACTGCAAAAGCTGTCCTTAAATATTTATCTATGTGGAAATAAATCTGTAAAACCCTATTGATTTGATGACCCAGAATGAGCGAGAAGCTGCCTTTTGTTTTACTGCTGAAGTGTGTGTGTGTGTGTGTGTGTGTGTGTGTGTGTGTGTGTGTGTGTGTGTGTGTGTGTGTGTGTGTGTGTGTGTCCTTGGGTTTTGGTGCCTGAGTTTTCCCATTACATGCCTGGCTGTCTCAAATGATATTTATTTCCCTGCACAGGTTATAGCAGTCCCTTACTCCTTAGCGTGTGACACCATTTCCTGCTTCACGGCTCTATCTTCTACCCAACCCAAGAACCTCCGCTGAGCTCTGTCTTCAGGGGAACATTGTTCACTCACCAATGGCTACTGATGCCCCTGTGCTCATTAGAAATGTAAGTCAGTTTCTAACAGCATCTGTCTCACACTCTTGGGCAAAGTAGAACACACTCTCTCTTTCCTACAACCCAATCTTTAATACACTCGCCCATCTCTCTCTCTCTCACACACAGCATGCAGACATGTCAACAGTCACAGTTCAATGGCTCCATTCCTTGTAGGCGACGCTGTCGGTATGTTGCGGTTTGTTTTGTATGTTTGTTTTTTTTAGAATATATATTTTCTAAATATGAGCAGATCGACCCCCAACATATCAAATAATGCAACAGGTGTGTACTTGAAATGTACAGGAGTACTAAAAGCCACATACAATTCTGAATACCAATTCAGAACTGCAAATATATGTAAAAAGAGGAAAAGTCTCAAATATCATGGCAACATAATGGCAAAAACATTTGGCATTATGTGACCGAGAGACACTACCAGTAACGTAATACTTGCCTAACAAGAAAATTGAGGCTAAAAAAATAAACATGTTTCATAAACACTTGACAGTATCAACTAAACAGATATTTAGATATTATAACTGTCACCCTGATTTTGAGTTAACCAGTATGTAAATGGCTGCTGGAGGCAAAGTAGCTGTTTTTATTTACTTACCATATCTCGATGCCCTACTGGTTGCCAGGTGCGTACGTCTCAATCCACACTCGCCCGTCAACGACAGGAGAGAAAGGGACTTGGCTGGCCTCATTACAAGTTCTCGGACGCAGAGTGTGACAGTAGCCTAAAGGCTGCAGCCAGCAGGGTGCCGCTCCTGTCCTCGTCCAGCAGGACACACTAATCAAATCAGATTATGGCCTGAACTAATTATATGGGCATGCATTCTTCCACAGCAGGCTCTCAGAAAAGTTGGCAGGGTATCCAGACACTTCTGCCTTCATCAGTGTTCCTATGCTGGCTGTTTTCCTGCCTCTATATACTGTATATATATCATAGTTGCATTAGACTTAAGGTCAGAAAGCTTGTGAACATTTAAAGATTGTGTGCTGCAGCTTCACAGTAGGGAGGGCTTAAGGGTGCAACCAATACCAACAAAGAAACTACACTTGCTATTTCTCGTCTTTTAGTATCGACTTCCATAGTTCAGTTGTTTCCTACGGGTGTTATTGACAAAATGTCGTCTTACTGGAGTAAATAACAAATCTAATGGTGTCCAAGTAGCAGCTAAAGACGCAGATAGATAGAAAAAAATGTGTGAGAGGTATTCGAAGTTGTCCTGCTCATCATTTGTATTGACTTATTTTCTCAGCTTGTTCTCTTTCCGTCTCATTACTGGAGACATTTGTCCAATGTGGACCCCTCAGGGGCCGCAGAGAGAAGCTCTGCTACACTGATGTTATTGATTACTGGAGGGACGGATCCATATCCCTTGTAGAACATTATTATTCACCTGGCCCGAGAGCAACACTCTTCAGTCAGTGTGGAGACAGACGGAGGCTGGTGCAGCATTTCTGAGTAGTACAGAGTAGACAGTTATGGATTAATAACGCCGATTTAGACCACAGATACATTAATGTTGGTGTCTTTTTTTTTATCCAAATAAAATAGAGAAGTGACTCAGGAAAGGTTATTTTACATGACAGATTTCTGTCTGTTTTGTGATGTCTGGTCTCTTCTTGCTGGCTGGAGGTGGTTGGTGCTTCGTTGGAAAAAGGTGATGTCACAAACGTCCAGTCAGAGTTCAGTAACATTTGAATCAAAATCTGACAACAGATTAGGGATTGTTTGCTATGGTTCAGGCCACCGTCCATCAAATTTGATCAGACTACACCCACGTAGCCCTGATGAAGCAGATTAACTGAGTTTTTGTTTTGTTTTGAACTTGTTATTAATAGTGTTGGTGGTGTTTGCCTTCATTTTCCTTAAATCCACCACACACGTGGACATTTGGTCATGTTACTTTTCCTGTGGTGTAGAAATAATAAACGCAAGAAAATATTCGAGGCGTCCGGTGGTTAAACTTCTCACCACTGCAGGATGGAGTACTTCAGGGCGCGTCAGTACTCTCTGTTGGTTGTGGTTACAGACGCAAAGGAGCACACCTTGATTTACAACAGCCTGTGAAACTTTCTGTTTATCCCTGCTTTACATTTGAATGATAATTAGGTGAGTAAACTCAGTGAGTTACACCAAAAGAAGCGGCATGGTATTAGTTTAAACATGGAGTTGGTAGGTACATTTCCTGAAGAGGCCGATGAGCAGTGGCTGTGCCGGCTCCTGCAGCTGCAGCACCTGGAGCTCTGGGCCGGGATTAGCAGGGCGAAATGATTGCATTAACCCAGACAAAGATCATCCCAGCAGAGTGTAAAACAGTGATTTAGATAAACGGCTACAACTCTGAAATTGATTTCCACGTCCACCCCAACAGTTGCTTAATCTCGTCTATCTCGGTAATGAATCTGAAAGTCTTATCTTCGCTGGCGGTTGTGTGGTGATTGATTGAAGAGACTGCTGCTGTCAGTCAGTGTTTACAAGAGTTATACAAGCACACCTTGACTAATGCGTTTCTAATGGGCAGCGAGAGGAGGAGTCCGCCAACATGCATTCACTCTGCATGAGCGGAAAAACTGTCGTAGATTAGAGGAAATCAAGTTGATTTGTATCACCAATTGCCAAACAGACAAGCTCTTCTCTTCTTATGCTTGACCTTGGAAACAGCAGCAGGTTTCCCAGGTGTTCTCTTCCATTCCGGCTTTAAGACTGCAGTTATAAATTAATTCTTGACCTTTGGAAACCAAATTCTACACTTATTTGTTAAATAATTGGTGTTAAATCATTATTTTTGATGTTTAAGTTTGAATAAGATGTCAAAAAACTATGTAAACTGGGAAAATGCTTCTAATTTCTAATTACGTGAGCTTGCTAACAATGCTGTCTGTATTTCTAAAATGGCTTACTTTCTTTGCACCTTTTGTCATATTTCTGCAGGAAACACCTGGCAAGAAGAAACAAAACCTAATAGAGCTAAAATGCTCCCAAAGTCACCTGTCATCTATGTCTCTCACTCATTTTTGTTTTGTTACTTATATATGTAAGTCAAACCCCACTGCACTGTCTTTTTTTTAATGTCCTCTTTATATCACTAAACCACCTTCATCTCTTCCCACACAACTGCACATCAATATCTTTTGTTCTATTTCTGGTGAAAAGCAGTCGCAGCAAGTGAACATGTCATACTCAAGTCTTTTGTTCTCCTCTGCGTCGCTCAGGATCTAATTCTGGTGAAGGTTGACACCTCTTGATGTTGTAAAATGGACGGGTACTTTGTTGTAAACCGTAGCCCATGAATCACTCTGGGTTTAAAGCGCACTGAGGAGGGGACGGTGATAAAGACGAGACAACAAACGAGCTCAACTTGAGGCGTGAGGTTTGCTCTTCTAATTGCTCCTGAGTCTTTGAAAGTCACCATATGGTCGGGCTTTGATGAAGAAGACATGTGGGGGAATAAAAGATGGATGGTCATGTACTGAATAACAAGGGATGTCTGTCTGATGCACCAATAAATATTTTATATTTCCCCAATGTCAGCCCCACCGAAGTCTGCACCAAATGGAATAAATGCATGATGGGTAGCGGGACCGTCCTCCGACCAAGTGACCTGATGGGTTTAAGACCAAGTGAGACGCACTGCTCCCAGCTTACTCTACTGCTTGACCTCCATGGGGATGGTGAACAGAGAGTTCCCTCTGGAGTAATCAATAAGGCATGCTACAATCAAGGATTGCTACATGGTAAAAAGCTCTTTTCTCTCAGTCTGCAAGCCCACCAGACAGAAGATTCTCATCAAAGTCATAGATGTCACTTTTTTGTTTCTTTTTCTTGATGTTTGTGTCTTTTAAAATAGTTTCCTGGAGTGACAGTTCTTAATTTCTGCCTTTGTCTCCTTTGTGAGGAAGAAGCGGAGGAGAGATCAATAAAGGAGGAGAGATAAAAAATAATCTCCCATTGGGCCATTTTTCTCATGCTGCATTGTGTGGGATTGACACAAGACTAAGGCGAGCCAAATGCAGTCCCGGGCGTCTATATTTACCACTGCAGAACCTGCCAGTGCCCGTGTGTGTAGGATGACAGCCGGCATAGTGCCTCAATAGGAAAATATTGTCAAGATGGCTGGCTGCAACAGCAAAGGAGCAGACTGAAGTCTACTGTTGCAATCTCAGGTAAGACTCTCAGATGCCATGGGACCCTTCAATCAAGAGTTAGTGATACACTGAAAGTTTCTGCTCTCAAGGTTTAAAACCAGGAAATATAGAAAAGAACTGAGGCAGCCAAATAGCTTTAAAGTGTTGAAAGATGTTTCTTGTCTCCTCCTCAGTAGATTGCTCCAGTGAATTCCTGCAGAGCGCACATCACACACAATCTTTGTTTCTTCTTTTCCCTTTTCTCTAAAATATGGGTAAGTCTAATGCTTTTATTCTTTATTTGAATAACGATTTTTTTTGACATACTATAATATAATTTCTTGCTTTTTTGACAATGTGACTGTCACGTCTTTATTTGGACATACTATACTTTGACTTTCTTAACATTTTATCACCACACTACAGTATGATTTTGACATATGTACTATGCTTAATGTTAACATACTAAAATATGAATTTGACATGGTATACTGTGACTTTCTTTTAAATCAACAAACCATCTCATGACCATCCTTTGTTTTTCGCCTTTGTTTTCAGGGAATGTCCAACTGGTAAGAGACCCAGAACATGCTTGAGGGATTCTGAACGCCAGAAAGAGAAATAACTGCTGGGGAGACGGATGTCTGGAATACCCTCGTATTTTATATGCCAGTTTCATGGCAGACTATACTATGACTTTTGTATTGCATAATATATTGTGGAATTTTGAATGGCATACTTTTTCAATAACTTTTTTTTTTTTTTTTTTTTATTCTATGATTTTTTTTTGTGGCATACTCACCTATATAATGACTTTCCTCATGAAATAATTCAAAAACATTCACAATAAGTGATCAATCAAGTAATAGTAATACTGGCAAGATTTGAACAACGATTTTATTTTAACAATTACATAATTTATCCTCTGGCATTGTACATATATACAGTGATTACTTTATAAGTAGTTAACAGTCTCATTATGAATCAAGTTCGCAGGAAATATATTAATTTACATTTTCTTCAAAGCCCTAGAGCTATTAAACTACACTGAGTGTAACATTATTAATGGATGATTGCTTTTATTAAATCAAAATAACAAATTAGGTTTGTAAAGCTAGAATGTCTGATCAAGCTAAAGTCACACGTTGTCCAGGTTTAAAAGTAGCCGAGTGAAGAGATTTTCCATCTTCTGCACCGTCAAAGGCTTCATATCTAAAAGAAATAAAATAGAAAAGATTCATTAAAATGGTTAATTCATGTGTATATCTTACAATAGTTAAAGGTTCCCATTAAATACCAAAGACTAGACTCATGTAACACAAGGAAGGCTATTATTTGTCTTGTTTTTCAATTTTAATAGGGTGTGTATTTCTTCACATGGTATATAGTTTACTGTGCAATTTGTCTCATCCACCTCAGCTAGAAATTCAGTGAGTACATGTTGTACACAAAGTTATTTGACATGGAAAATAAATGTACCATATGAGAGGGAGTCATGCAAATTTCTCTATTGTTGCTACTTGGCAACAGCTTGATAACACACATTTTTCAAATGATTTTAATTTCCTCCTGCTTGATATATTTCATAGCCAATTGAACCATTAAAAGCTTACTTTTTTTTAAACTAAATAGACAGCAGTAAAACAGTTTATTTTATATACCAATATTAGCGTAATTTGTATTGCCATGACCATTGCGGTCCAAACTGGTATCCTCATACTTACAGTTTTGTGTATCTGTTGCAGTCGGCTTTGCTGAGAGACGGTCTGGTCACAGCCAAGGCGGAGTTCACATGAGCCCGACACAGCAGGAGGCCTGGCTGGCTAGAGACTGAATGCACCCGGACACAGGCCTCCTGCACCCAAAGTACAAGAGTGATCATGCAGCCAGTAACAATCTGACAACACTGGTTGGCACAATTTCTATGAGTAGAGTAGTAGAGAGTGAACTAGATTTAAGTGTATGTAACGGAGCACGAAATACTGCAGTATTGAAGCCTATAGAAAGCAACAGAATTCAAACAAAACAGAGGTATTATATTCCCCACCTCGTTGTCACCTACGTTGGCTCTCCTGTAGTTGGTCTTGATGTTGTTAATGTCTTGTTGTAGGCGGTCCAGCTGCTCCGGGCCGAGTTCTTTGAAGCCGCTCTGGAGGGAGGACATGTAGGCCGGGGTGAGTGAGCGGCCAGGTTCCCGACCTGAAGCCCGCGTTAAGTCGTGGGTCATGGAGTTCGGTCCAGAGACGCAGCGAGAGTTCTGTCGAGGGAGGCGAGAGAAAAGGGAAATACCCACAAATCATAAGAGACACGACTGCATTTTGCACAGCATGATTACAGAGGCCTGTGTGCATGTGTATACATAGTCAGGATAGAAATATGTAAATGTTCCCTACTTTGACCAGATGTGTTGAATAGTTTAGATTGCAACATCACACCACCGGAGATTCTACAAAGTGTCCTACCCAATGTCAATATAATAAAAAAATTATTTAGATTGCTTTAGTATCAAAACCTTTTCAATACTATATTTAGAGGTGCATCAAATCAGAGAGTTTGTTCCTAACCATGCTGAGATACTCAAGATTAGCTTCAAATTGAATCAGAAATCACTTATTTGCAGCAAGTCTACCAGATTAATCAACAAATTAGCTTTCTCTCCAAGAGCGTATGAGAAGATCACCATCAATCTGATCTAATGTCTCCAGAGCGGGAAGCAAGGCTGTTAGCCTAGCTTAACGCAAATACAGCAAAGCTGGCTCTGTCCAAAGTTAAAAAGATAAACCTACAGTAGTAATAGCTTGAAAACTGACTAGACCTTTAGATATACTTTAAGAAATAGTGTTTGTTTAATTTGTACAAAAACAGAAATGTAAAAACAATGCATTGTGATTTTAGGGGGCGTTATGTGGTGTTGAGATTTATTGTATGAATCACACAAGAGAATCAGGTGTTGAAGGGCGTGTCTTTCCCTTTGGACAGAGCCATCTTCTTTGTCCTGCCTCCAGTATGAATGCTATGCTAGGCTAACCATACCCCGATTGCAGCCCCATAGGGAATGCACAGACATGATACTGATACTGTCTTCATCTCACTATTGGATGGAAAGCAAATAAGCATATTTCCCAAAAATGTTGAACTATTCCTTTACGTTAAGTTGCCAGACGACATCTCAGCTTGGAAAATATATTCCACAATGAAATCGGTTAACCTATTATTGAATTATTAAATGGAATTAAATTTAAAAAAAATGTGTTTCCAGCACTGCTCACCAGTCCTGAAATCGGTGAATTCTCCAACTCTGACTCGTATGAGCTTCCAAAGTAGAGTCTCCAAACATTGCCACAATGTTGTTGGTCTTCTGCTTGAAGCTCACTGGACTCCAGGAGGATCATGGACTGGTCCAGCCCCGCGCCTGGGTCCCCATCCCCAACGGAATCATCTGAGCCACTGCTGTTGTTCGGGAAGATCATGGAGGACAGACTCATGTCGCTGTCTGAGCCGGAAGTCAGCTCCTGATTGTCACCCAGAAACAGGAGGTCAAAAAAAACATACAAGGCTTTGTAGTTCCTAAAAAAAAAATATATATATATGTTTTTAAACATAGTGAAGCTCTTTGCTCGTCCATATGTTATTGCAGCTCAAGATAGCTTAATGTATGCTCATCCTGCCTCTGGTAGCCCTTGTTTAACTTATTAAATCGTATCCTTGTCAACATGGTTGGGGATCATTTAAATTATGTCGTAGACTGATGATTAAATAACATGTAGAGCAACTCACCGCTGGGAGCTTGGCTGTGTCACCATCAACCATAAATAATTAGGAAATGGACTGGCCAACAGTTCCCTGCTCTATCAGCCCACGGCAGCGCCATCCCAACAAGATGAGCTCTTCAATGACTTGTCTTTTAAGTACAATAGACCTACGTGTGGTGTGCTGGAGCCCATGCTGTTGTGGACAGCGTCCAGCTGTGCATTGTAGAGCAGGGCCTTCAGGTCTGCCCCAGTGAACTGCTCTGTTGCTGCTGCCAGCTGCTCAAGGTCCACGTCAGCGGCAAGGGCGATGCCAGCGCTCAGAGCCTTCAGGATCTCTACACGAGCTTCCTGGAGACGTAACAGTTGGATTTACCAACAAGGACATGTCTTGAATAGTCACTGCATTTCTTACCCCTTACCCTTTCTAAATTACAGTATAAAGTGTAGTGTTATTATGTTACAAAATGACAATTAGAAGTGGCTGATTTCATTGGAACGGACCAGGTCAGGAGGGGGGCAGTATAGGGATTTGTCCAGGCGTCCAGGTCTTAGCAGGGCCGGGTCAATCAGATCTGGACGGTTGGTGGCTGCAAGCACATATACACCTACAAATGCAAACATGAAAGGATATTATTGATTTAACTTAATGCAATAGTTTGTCACTTTGAGAAACAACTGTATGATAGGGGGTGTCACAATATACCAGTAGTGATGAAAACCCTGATATTTAAAAATGAAATATAGGTATTGTGTTAATAATATGCATATAATAATAATAATTGTGTAAATACTCCAGTTATGGTTATCTAAATCATTTGGCAATAATTATTTTGGCCACGATAATAGCGTAGTGAAAATCTGATATCGAGTTGGTTGAGAGGACGAATACCACTCCTGTCTGTTTTGATAAATATGAAGCTGGAGGCAAGAGATGTTATCTTAGCAAAAAGCTCCAAAAGCAACTTAACCTGCCTAGCAACACCTCTAAAGCTCATTAATTACCTGTGGGCAGCTAGAAGTGGAATTGATCTTCTCATCTAACTCTCAATAAGAAAGCGCATTTACCAAAATCTCATGACTGCAGCACTGATCAGTAAAATATGCCAATAGAATCTGTGCCCATAGCTCTTGAAAGTGGACTGTCCATATACAGAACTCACAATTTGCCATATACTGCTGTATGACCTACCCTGCAGTCCCTCCACCCCATCCAGCTGGGTGAGGAGCTGGTTAACCACACGGTCGGTTACACCTGTGCTGTCATGGCCCCTCCTCGGAGCCAGAGAGTCAAACTCATCGAAGAACAGAATGCATGGCTTGGCAGCTTGCGCCCTGAAACAAACAGAGGGATCTAAGTGAATAAATGTTTGTGGAGCTCGTTATATTGTTATTACTTGTTCTAACTAGCAACTGCTGGAGTCATACAAAAGTGACGAAGTGACCATGTTGACTAACCTCTGGAAGACATCACGGACTCCCTGCTCACTAGCTCCAATGTACTTACTCAGAAGCTCAGGTCCCTAGAGAGAGAGGTAAATATCCTGCGTCAGTGAAGATACAGGTTGCTCTGATTTAAGAAAGACTGCCAGAGCCCAAGCCCAGTCTACCTTGATGCTGATGAAGTTCATACCACTGTCTTTGGCCACAGCCCTGGCCAGCAAGGTCTTCCCTGTACCAGGAGGGCCGTACAGCAATATTCCTGAGCGATGGCGGATAGGAAGATTGGAGAACAGGATCGGATACTGCAACACACCAAAGTCTCACAATCAATTACCAAGGATTTAAATTGTTTTATTATTATTGCTGTCATTATCATATTACTAAGCCAATATAATATTAATTAAGGGTTACAAAATGTGGCCAATATAGCTGTGAAGAACATTACGCTTAACAGTGAATACACCAAATTTCCATCACTAACTTTGAGGTATCTACTGTATAAAGTGCACGTTCTTCTGAAACAAAAAGGCTGTCTTAAGGCCTCAATTTCCATGACCTGCTCCTGGCCAAATAAAATAGCAGCAGAGAGATTTAAGACTATGTAAGCTGATCAAAACCATCCAATCGCGAGCCTTGTTTATTTTCTAATAACTGTACATGAAGTGGAAATAACAAAATCTTAATAAAAAATGACTAGGAAATGGTGTTGGAACTTAAAAGACTTTAATCTTTTACCGCCTCTTTCTATCGTATATAACCTATAAATCAAAAGGAAAAGGTTGACACATTTATTGTTCTAGATGCAACATAATGGTAAAAGCTTTGAAAGTAAATTGAATATGATTTGGAAGAGAACACGAATAAGAAATGGCATTTGACTTAATAATTATAATTAAAATCAATTAGTCTGCATTTACTATTAGTGATATTACTCCCACTTGTGTCGAGACTTTTAATAGCATATTGTTGCAACAATCAATAATAATTATGGTGTTGACATAATAATGTATTATTAATAATGCATTGTCATCACATTTACTTTTATGATTGTATTTCTGTTCCTCCTGTATAACAGTGGTTCTTCCAGCTGACTGAAAACACACCTGTTTGCCTTGTGATCAGTCATGCTGACACTGACCTTAGCGGGGAGCAGTATGGTATCCATTAGTTGCTGTTGCACTTCTCTCAGCCCCCCCACCCTCTCCAGCCCAACTCCACTTGGGGTGTGGAGGTCTACTCCCCACAGCGAGAGAGGCGTGAACTCCTTGAGAGCCTGCACAAAGTCCCTCCACGACAGAACCACACCTGAGGGATATGAAGCACACAAAAAATGAGAAAGTTGCACAATAAACTAGCATTAGCTAGATCAGTGACATGAAGCAAAGGACGTAAAGAACACCTGGAAATCAACAACATGGAATGAATTATGAATTGTATAATTTGAGTGTAACCAAAATCTTTGGTACCCTGGTCACTGTGCCCTCCTTGTACAGTGTTGGCATGGACAGCCCGCTCCAACAGTAGTAAAAGGTCCTGGGGCGTGTATCCCTCTGTCTCCTTGGCAACAGCTGCCAGGTCTAGAGTCTGTAAAGTCTCACCAGATATGCTGGTTTTTCTGAGAATCAGGCGGTGCAGGATTTGCACTCTTTGAGCCTACAGACAATAGCAAACAAGAAAGCTGTTGGTTTACTTTTTGTTTTTTTACCTGGGTTTGTGGGTGCGTGTGTGTGCTGACCTGGTCTGATGGCTGGATGTGTGCAAAGCCCTGGATGAAGTGGGACCCCTGCATCTCGGTCAGGGAGGGGTGGAGGGAATGCTCACTCTGACTGGTGATGATCAGACACACCAGACTGGAGTGAACCAGCACCTCATCCACGACATCCTTCAGACCTGCAGCCACAAACAGACAAGAGGAGTCAGCATCAAGGCCTGTGGTAATAACCAATCCTACCCTGAACATACATGACCACAGACATCCCCTCCCACACAAAAAGAAAATAAAGAATTCATGGTTTACTCTGTGCAATGTGCTGATGCAGCAGCGCCTCAGCACCATGCTCATGCTCTGGTGAGGTTGGTGCCCCGGTCACATGGTCCAGGTCATCAAGCAGAACAACTGATGGCTGCCTCCACTCCGCCTGTTCAAAAATATCCTGCAGCATCTGTTTCACTGTTTCTGCCCTTTTGCCTGAGAAGAAATTAAAAAAGAATTCTATGATAAATACATTCAATTAGATGCATTTGATACACAGTATCTACATACCAAACTACAAAGTATCTTACCTTGTAGTTTTTTGCAGTCTACCAGCTCAACATGTGTATCCAGATCTTCTTTAGCTTTTCTACAAAGGGCTCGGGATAGAGTGCTCTTTCCGCTTCCCTGTGAGGAAATATAATAACATAGTGTATGTTACATAATATACAAAACAATACTGTAAGACATGGATGGAGTAAATTACATGGTACCTTTTACTGTCTGATTCATTCAGCGCTTCAAAAATGATTGTAGATATTTTAATTTACTCTCTGTAAAGAAATGTGCTGTGAGCTGTTTTATTATGATGGTTATATTAACAGCTACCTTAGCACCAGTGATGAGTAGAGCTCCTCCCTGGAGTCCCCGTCCAGTTGTACCAAGCTCTCTCGAGAGGGGACTACCCAGAAGGCTGTGGGAGATGAAGTCAGATCCAGTCCTACTGAGCTCATCAATCCCACTGGGGAAAGACAAAAGTTAGTGGGGTGAGAGATGTAGAGAGAAATAAATTCTAACAAAGATCCATGTTTAAACACACATGGGCTCACAAATAGCTCTACGCTTACCCTAGAATACTGAGGGAGGGAAGCTCTGGGTCGGGCGTTTCAATTGTAGAATTCACAGCTGGCGATGGCTCTCTGTCAACCTGTAGGCGACACGTAGTGTGAGCTTTTTTTAAATCCAGAAGTGTTGAGGTATTCAGTTTTTATCAATCACCTGCATGAAACTATGCAGAGCAAAAACTGCAGAAATCAGTTTGTATTACAGAATACTAATGGACAATTTACATGACATGCTTTCACCTGTATGTTTTCCTTTTGGATAACAGCAGATGAGAGTGAAAACAGCTGGTCTGGAGGGTCACTCTCTGGTTCCGGTTTCAGTACAGTTAAGGCAAACTCTAACTTTGCTATAAATAAGAAAGAAAGATGGTAGAACAGTAAATGCAGCTGAAAGTAATGTCATTGTAATGTGTGCATTATGTGAGTTTTAGCCTCTTTGGTCTTCAGTAGATCGCTTATTTTTATAGAAGTGCCATTGGTGGATTTACAATAGCTTGTAAAAGAGGAGAACAAATGAATCACCATCAGTTCCGTGTAGGAGGATGGTGCCAGACCGTGCAGTCAGACAGGCTAAAGGTTCATGACTCTGAGTGTGTAGCCAACCGAGGAAAGCTGTCTGGATCCCTTCGTCGTCCTCCTCGAGCTAGAGAGAAAATGTCAAATTGCATAAGGGCGAGAGGTAGATTAAATTACATGTAGTTTTAACAATTTACCATTTTGAGCACTAATAGTTGAATAAATCGAATAAAAAAAATCTCTAACTCCATACTGTAATCACATATGGTTACTTCAGCACTCACCAGTGGTATGAGAGGCTTTAGGCGAATAGAGGAGGCTACTTTGATAGTTGATTTGACTGGCTTAATTCTAACTGTTGAATGTGGGATGATATTCAACCTGAAGGCCAAGGCCTGTGGGATCTGAAAATCACAATAACAATATGACAGCCTATAAAGAAGCAGAGGCCTGAGCTACAGTTACAGTACCATAGTTAATCTTCGGTTAGAGTGGATAAATGAACAGCAAGCACACTCACCCATACTCGTCCACTATGGATCTCTCCCTTGTTGGGAATTCTTTCCTTGCATGCTAGCTTCTCAGTATCATGGCACACCACCCTGACAACCGTAGCTTCCTCTTCTTTCACCTCCTCTCCTCCCGCGACTTTAGTAACACCTGCATTCTTCTTTTTATCCATAGCTTGCTTGGCTCTGTCCCTTGATTCTTTAGGAGAGAGAACTTTGGAGAGCAGGCCATAAGTCACCAGTGACTGACCTCCAGTTGGCCCAGCATTCAACCCCTGGCTCCAAGGAAATAAATGAATAACGGCAGTTGCAATGTGGCTTATAGTGCAAAGGGAGTCTGGAGGTGCACCGCACACTCTGTAGATAGAGTCAGTGAAGAGGACAGGGACGTCAGGTAAAGGTGGTAGCTCTTTAACCGGGTCATAAGTACCTTTTATCATATAGCGTAGCATGCTCTTCAGATCAGCTATGCCACCCCACTGGTGGGTTTGAGGGACAGGGGAGGTACTTTTTAATGACGGCCCTGAGGGGTTCAAAAGATCCATATTTTGCTGTCTGTGAAAATGCTGTTTCTTGCCGTTTCTCACTGGAGAACCATTGAGGTGGCCAATTCCAGCACGGTTCTTAGGAGAGACAACTAGTTCTGTGAATTGCTCCAGGCGACCATAAGGCACAGATGGCGAAAGCGATGCTGCAGTTAAGAACAGAACATACTGTGTTATGAATACTGTCCCTGGTAAAGACCAATACATCAAATGTAAACAAAAGGAGCTGAACAAACACTTTAATACATAGGATGGACATGTCATCTTCAGATTATTTAGTAACAAAAAATAGTAATTATAGGATTAACTCTGACCTATTTGGATGTAGATGGCAGTGTGGCTGCCCACCCACACGGGAAACACGGCATCTTGAAAAACAACTCTGATCTGATCCAAAAGCTGCTGTTCCAGTGCAGCACTGTGGAGCTCCTGCCAGTCACCAAAAACAGACAATAAAATAGTGTTTGATGTGAATTTGGTTTTGTAAGCCTTTCCCTGGTGTATTATTTTGTAGTGGGAGGATTGTCAGGAAGAAAAACGTATATATACACACATTTTTTCACCATGAAGACATTGGGTTTCTGATGTTACTAATTAAGTTACTATGCTCACTCACCAAGATTTCCCAGTCATCAGATGACAGTGGCTCCACAAACACTTGATGCACCGATGAGACTTGGTGACATGGTCTCAGAAAGCCCTGAGTGAAATGACACAACAACTCAGTCACAAACACCTAGTCAGCCTGAACAGAACTGACAATTACATTAAGCTGTCAAAAGACTGCCAGCATGTGTCATGTAGAGATCACGGTAAATTCTAGTGGGAAATAGAGCACAGAACAAAATGCTCATTCTGAAGCCGTACCTGCTCGCCGTCGCTAAGGCCAAGCTTTTCTCCCAGTTGTCGACACAGTTCCACGTTATGGCTGTCCAGGCTGCAGGAGGTTCTGTTTTGAGTCCAGCTGAGGAACACTGGAGAGCCATGGCCCCAGGACAACTCCAAAGCCTGGTTCTGCCCAGAGACACACAACGTTTTTGCTACTGTTGTATTTTTTTGATTGCCATGCTACTTTATCTATAAACGAATGCATCATAATCATCCTGCTTTTGTGATCATTGAAGTCGTTTTACACCGCTTCAATTAAAGAGCTAGCACTAGTTTGATTCCTGTGTAAATATATCAACAACATGGAAGAGGGCTGAGCCAATAGTTATCCACTCCACCCAACCAACCAAACAAACAGAAAGGCTTGTACATTTGACATGAAAACTATCTGATCTACACTCATTCACATTATAACACACAACATCATATGGAATTGACCACAGTGAAAATAGGATAGAAAACCAAGCAGAATGTATAACAATGATCTGGTATTTATTTACTCACTCTCCTGTTCCATCTAAAATGTTACGTTTTGTCACCACCAAGTGAGAATGCAAGGGAACTACTACTAAAATAGTTGGATAAAAATGGAATAGGGAAAAAGTATTTCCCCATCTGCTTCTTGTTGTTACTATTAACTCAATTGTTATTAAACCCAAGAAGAAACCACCTGGATTCAATCTCTCAATGTTACTGCTGACAACACTCAACTCTGTCTTGTATTATTGTTGATGGATGCATTTTGTTCTGTCTGACATACAATAATAACTTTATTTATATAGCACCTTTAAAAACAAAGTTCACAAAGTGCTCTACATAGAAGCAAAGAAGACATAACTTAAATATCGGTAAACACAAAGGACCATAGGCAATGAGTACTACAATAATCAAAACAGACAAATAAATAAAACAAAAGAACAGCATAATAGATCATAAAAGGACATAAAGGGACGACATCACTTAAAAGCAATTCTATAAAAATGGGTTTTAAGAAGGGATTTAAAAGAAGTTATTGATTCTGCCAGCCTTATCTCCTCCGGTAGGTCGTTCCAAAGTCGATATATACCGTATATATCCAATACTGTGAAAGGTCTCTCAGAAGATGTCTTCGGCATAGCATGTCATGTGTCACAAGTGAGCACATTGATATGATACCAGCCTCGAGTCATCTTCTAAAGTAAACTTTTAACAGCAGCATTAAGTAAAGGAATTAAATGCAAGAAACATCGCCTATATGTTTTGCCTGAACATTGTTTCAACAAACTAAACTTTATCTCTGCTAACTAGCTGACTGAAACTGAGCTAGCTGAGCTAACTTACCTCGTTCAAGGAAAGATTAGATATCAACTTCGAGGAGAGATGAAGAAAGCAGTTTTTTGTGTTGTTAAAAACAACAGTTACGGGTTGAATGCCCTGATTACTAAACATTATTTTCACATAGCGCGACTAGCTATGTAAATGCTAAGCAGGTTACTCTGCTAACGTTACAGGTGCAACAAACATAGCCGATCGATGTGCTCTTGGTGCCTCGCTAAGTTAACGTTAGACCAAAGCAGCTGACATCGAGCACGTTTCAAAATAAGATATTTAACATGAACACGCAGTCGATGCCTGAGTATTCGAACGAGAATTAGCTCTTATTTTGAAGGTACCAACCGGAAATTCATTTCTATAAACATGGCGGCTTCTGGCAACAAGAGATCAGACTGTTGGGCCGTCCCAGATGTTTATAAACACCACGAACAGCAGAAGATATGCATTTCTCGACCTAAATATAGAGATGGAAGAAAAGATAAAGCTGTTAAGGTAAGAATTTGCTCAATTTAAGTAATAAAAAGCACTAGCTATGAGACGCTGCGATCTGACGTCGTCAGACAATACAAAAAATATCCTAGTGTGGCTCATTGTGGAATATATGTTATCGTATTTGTCTTGTGCATCATCAGGTGTACACCATCAATTTAGAGTCGCGTTACCTGATGGTCCAAGGGGTCCCGGCCATTGGGGTGATGACAGAGCTGATCCAACGGTGTGCCCTGTACGGAGCTGTGGAGGAGTACAGGCCCCTGGACGAGTACCCTGCTGAGGAATTCACAGAGGTCTACCTGGTCAAGTTCCAGAAACTCACCAGCGCCAGGTATAGGGTGTTACTAACATACCTTGTTCATTATACTGTACTGGCAACGTTGAATAGACTAGCTAAATAACTTGGCTTTAAACTTTCTGTTTCAGAGCAGCCAAACGACACATGGATGAGAAGAGTTTCTACGGTGGTGTGCTGCATGTGTGCTACGTCCCAGAATATGAGACTGTGGAAGACACCCGGCTCAAGCTTCAAGACCGGAGGAGATATGTTTTCAGGACTATTCAGAATAAGGGTACAATTTAACGTTGTACACATACATACTATCATGTTTTACTACTTTTTTTATTTTAAATAACTCTGATCTTTTATTTAACTCAATGTTTTATTTAGTTTTTATAGTTGGAATGACAAACATGAACTTGAACTGTGTTCTTTCCTGTTATATTGTTTCAAAGCAAGAGAAAGGAAACAGGAGGAGGCCGTAAACAAGGAGACCACGTCATCAAACACAGCAACCACATCAGAGACGGTCATCCCCAGACATGACAAAACCTCCGACAATGATAATACAGAGAAGACTTCAAACTTCAGCCACTATTTAGACTTTCCTCTACTGCCATTACCTCCCCAGGAATATCATTACTACCGGCATAAACATCAACATGGGACTGTACCAATAGAGGACAAAATGGGGACATTACATAATGCTGTCATTGACACAAAACAGCAGCAAGGGCACAGGTCAAGCTCCAGCCAAACCTCTTCAGACAGAGACACAGAACACAGACTGACCTCAAGTCAGTCTTCTGCGGAAGTCAGATTTGTCCCCAGAACAACACACTTGGAGAACAAGAAACGCAAGATGGAAGATGCAGCGGATCACTCACAGACTGATGTTACTAGAAACAATGAGCCACTTATTGGGCCAAAGCTACCAGAGCCTCCCAAACTGAACATGGAGGATGAGTCCATAAACACAACTGTGAGCCTGATCAGGAACACGATGAAACAGGTATCCTATAATATGATCTTTTGAATGAAAATCTGAATAAAACTTAATTCTTCACTTTAGCTTTAGCTTTAATTCTTTTATACCTGTCAGTAAAATCCATTTTGTCATTGTTCTCAGGTGGAATCCATTCCTGGCCTCAAACCAGTAGAGAAAAAGCTGAAACCACGTCGTCGGATTTGATCCAACATGCTGCCCTAATGCTGGAATTTCTTCAGAGGAATAATACCATTCAAACTGTTTCCCTTGGCAGATTGCTTTTATTTACAAATGTTGCACCACAATTTAAACAGCTGTTACATTTTTATGAAAAAAATATATTTCTGAAACAGCACATGAATGTGATTTCTTCATTATTCCAGTTGTTCTTGAAAGACATGCTGTTCAAATGTCTCAATTCTCTGAAAAAGAGTGTAAGATTAAGTATTTCTGATGTAGACATTTAAGCTATTCTAGTTATTCAAAAGCATTTGATTTGTGAATACCATGTGGTCAGGGAGGCAAGTTCCAAAAGCCTCAAGTAATAGATTATCCTCTCTAACTGACTGTTCAAAGTCAGCGAAAGACAGTCTGCCATCATGGTCATGGTCCTGTGAAAATATAAAATGTGTCCATAAAACTGTGCATACGATTGTTTTTACTTATTTCCCTCTGAAAGACTAAAATGTTACATTTGTTTGGAGGAGCAGAGAACATATGCAGAGGCATGGTATATTTAAACCAATAGGCCAGCAGCGTTCATCCCCTCACCATCTTCTTGAATGTGATATCCACCAAGTCTTTGATTCCTTCGTCAGGGTCTTCCTCTGTGGGCAGTCTGAGGAGGCTGTCCTTCAGCATGGGAAACATCTCCTCTCTGGCGATGTAGTAATCCCCATTCAAGTCATACACATGAAAGCAGTCTGAGCCATGCAAAAAGAGAAGTTATTACCTCAATAAAAGCTTGTAAAAAAACATTTTTTTTTAATGCACGTGTGTAACTCAGAGCACTAAAAGTAAGGTTGAGAGCTTACATTTTATTTTCTCATCCAAGGTCCCTCGAAGGAAAACAGACAGTCCCTCAATCCATTCTTTTGTACTGATGAAGCTGTCGTTGTCTTTGTCAAATGTCCTGAAGACTGGGGAACAGATAACTAATCAGAAACACTCAGAGCATGGTCAGGTTATCAAACTATTACTCTGCATCCAAACCACTGGTGGTCATCCAAATATGAAGTGTCATTCTGTCTACTTGTAATATATATATATATATATATATATATATATATATATATATATATATATATATATATATATATATATATATAAATCTAATATCAATGTGAAACAGACGGATTACCTCTGTCCATCATAGTGTCGTCGGTTATCCCAAAGATGTTGTGCAGGATGCTCCTGAACTTCCCTCTCTCCAGGCCGGTCACTGCTCTTCCGGGAACAGTCGGCTCACCCAGAAGCGCGTTAAACTCGTGGATAAGACACTCCACCTCGGTCAGATCGACTGGAATCATTAAAAATAGTGGCAGATATTTCAGTCCATAAGCCATAAACTGCGTGGCATTTTGTTAAGAGCTGCATGGAAGCCGACGGCGTTGATTAGAAACGATGAGACGCGTCGCGGCGGCACCATTTTACAGTAAGATACCGTGCTTGAGCCGAATACTCACAGTGCTCCACTTGTTTCGAGATGGTTTCAGCGAGCGCCTTCATCAATCTTTTCTTCATCGCAGACATTTTCGACATTTGTTTAAAACTAGACGTCCGGTCAGAGATCAATCCTCACGCAACAGCGGCGATGTTGACATCGGGTCGCCATGGCAACCACACGGCAAGAATACGGCCCAAAAAAAGCTTGTGTTGGTTAGGAAAAACAATTACAAGAACAAGTTTGTAGGAGGAGGTCTGTAGTTGCTTTATTTTTCTTCCAGTGGCTACATATAGATTACTTTTTTTAAATTATTTTTATAAAATACATAAGCTGATTTCAGAATCAGCATAATTTATTTATTTATTGGCCATGTGTGTAAACATACATGAAATTATTTGTCAATAATGTGCGATTTTACTGATGGATATCAGATTCAAGAAGATGGTGAGGGGATGAACGCTGCTGGCCTATCGGTTTAAATAAACCTTGATTTGCCTCTGCGTATGTTCTCTGCTCCTCCAAACAAATGTAACATTTTAGTCTTTCAGAGGGAAATAAGTCAAAACAATCTTATGCACACATCTGACTAATTTATGGACACATTTTATATTTTCACAGGACCATGACCATGATGGCAGACTGACTTTGAACAGTCAGTTAGAGAGGATAATCTATTACTTGAGGCTTTTGAGGTTAAGACTCATCAGAGCTATTTGCGGAGGAAAATATGGTTTGTTCAACATTGGAGAATGGAAATAAAACATAAATAAAACATTTTAATCAGGATAAAAGTTTATTAATAAGGTCTGATCGTTACATCTCTATACTCAGCTCAGGGCTACAGTAACCAGGGTTTTAGATATAAAAAGATAATTTGGAGCTTTAACTATTATCAATGTAAAATAACTACTAAAAAAAAAATTAAGATGAATCACAGTCTTTAATTGGAACCCATCGTGTACTTTTCCAAGGACAGATTTGCCCTTTTGTCCCACAGAAAACTGGATATTCCATCAGTGCTTAACTCTCCTCTTCTTAACACACTCTTTGTGTTCAAACTCATTTCATCCGTGTGTACAGCCATGTGTTTTGTCATCAAATTATTTCGACTGAACTTCTTCCCACACACTGTGCATGTGTATGGTTTCTCTCCCGTATGGATTCTCGTATGAACGTTCAAATTGCCCACGTGGCGGAACTCTTTCCCACAAATCCTGCAACGGTATGGTTTCTCATCCGTGTGAATCCTCATGTGCACAGTCACACTGTTTCCATGTCGAAACTCTTTACCACACACCTCACAGAAGAACAGTTTATCACTGGTGTGGATTTGTATGTGTGAGGCCAGATGTGCGCTGTGGCTGAATTCTTTGCCACAGAAACGACAGCAGTACAATCTGCTTCTGCTCTTTGTCTCTTTATTTGGTGGAGTTGGGCTGTGTGGTTTACAACTTTTAGTCAGCTGCTTTCTCCCTGTGGGGCTCTGTGTGGGGACTTCACCGATACTGTGGCCTGTCAGTGTTGCTAGTCCCGTCTCAGGCCCCATGTTATTCACAGTCACAGAACAATCTGGCAAAAGATTCCAATATTCACTGCTTGACTGAGCATTTCCCTCAACCGGTACAGGCTTTCTGTCTTCATTTCCTGTGTCATGAGTTTGTAACTCAGTCATGTCTGAGTAAATGCAACTTGTCATGTAGGTGGGCGTCACTTTCACAGGGCTGCTGTCAGAGTCCTCCATATCCGGACTGCTCCACGGCGGTTCCTGTTTGATCGCTGGAGGCTCTGGGACCAGCAGGTCAGAGTCATCCTGGTCCACACGAGGGTTGTTGTGGCAACTCGCAGGACTCCACTCGCGCTCAGAGTGTTTCTCCTCATGTGCACAGACGAAGACCTGTGGGGCGTCTGTTGAGAGGAAAAGATGAGATATTTGTCTTTGATAAAAAGGTAAACATTAGGTAATGGACAAGCCTTTTGTACACCGCAGTAAGACATTATGACCCTTACTAACTGCATGTCAAAGCTGACACTGAACATGTTTCATCTCAGACAACCGCAGTAACTTAGCCATACTCTTCCTCTGATCTAGCATCACACCGATTTAGCCTATACTCTCAGCTTCTAGTTTATCACGTGCACATCGCTAAGATCACCTTTCGTGCAGAGGAGCTCCGTAAACAGACCTTTAACACTGCTTTAGGACGTCACAACAGAAGGAAAACAGACAAACCATCATTGTGTACATGCACTTCTTGTTTAAGTCCATGGTGGTCAGCAGCTTCTTCTTGCTCTGTTACCGTCGTCTGCACCGCAGAGAAGATCTCCTCCGCAGCTGCGCTGAGCCGCTCCCTGATGAACAACCTCAACAGCTGCATCTGGGACATTTTAATCAACTTTCAACGCTCACCGACGACCAGTCGGCTTCTGTGTCAAACTCAAATTGGCAACACAGAAATATGAGGCGACTACATCCGGCTTCAATCACAAAATAAAAGTATCATTGAGCGACAGTTGGTTTGGAAATCTGTGGTGTAAATGGTTATTGATGATGCTATTTTACTAGATACATGCATAGCTATAACCACATAACTGACTGGGTAAAGTAAGAAACTGCAAGGCAAAGGTATTCTGGTTACCATTAGAACATAGCATTTACATTAGAAAATAAAGATACAGGATCCAGAGCTCCCTTGAGGCTCTTAGTGTTAATGTAATCAAATTATAATATATATATATATATATATATATATATATATATATATATATATATATATATATATATATATATATATATATAATAACATTATTATTACATAACTTAACAGATCTACGGGGAATGACTGAAGATAATAGTAAGCATTAACTTAAATAAGCAAAGCCTGGTGTCAAGTCATGAACAAAGTTGTAACAGATGTGGCCTTATAATGAAAGAGATTCCTAAATTACACATTTTAAAGCCTTAAAACGACAGACCCAAAACACTTTATTTTGAAAAGGATTTACTTCCGGTGTCATTCCATTTTGAAGCAGGATCGCCATCTGCTGAACAGGAGGTCAGACCCTGGTGGTAAATGCCGGACTCCACTGCCAGTGAGAGGATGTAGAACAGTTTGTTTTGATGTTAAAAAAGCAAGGTTACATTTCAGGACAGAGTCTTCTCTTCTTGTGCTCTTGACCTTATTCTTCAGTGTCCCTTCTGTAATTTGCCGGGAAAGTATTGAGAGTAATTACAACGTCTGACCACCAGGTGGTAGTCAGGTAATCCATTAGAAGGGGAATCATGAGTACATGCAATTGCAGGGCCTTTTTTTGTACTATCAAAAATTATAGTAATGACACCTAAAAATCTAATAATTACAATGATCAGACTAATAGGAATACAAGGTTATTGCGGGTAAAAAGAAATAGGAATATGTTTCTGGCATGTTCAAAAGAGTTTAAGAGGTCCGGGAAAAAAAAAATACATGGTTACTTGAAATGATTGAGGTAATATTTCAATTTAGTAAGTGAAGAAGAACACTGTGTGATTCATCAGTTCAGGTTTGATATTTTAATTATTAAACCATAATGGATTACAACACTTTTGTCAAGACAACCAAAAACATACAAATAAAACATAAAAAATTCTGATCAACGGCATTAATTCACAATACTGCACCACTACTTCTGTCTGTGTATTTGTTTGTGTGTATTGTGTATAAGAAAAACAGAAAATGTTGACAGAGAGGTTAAATGTGCTGATGTGCTGAGGGTGTCCTTTCAGTCCAACGATTATTTGAACAAGCGTTTGTGTGCGAGGTGTGTCTGAGTCACTCAGACCGCCGTGCAAGATTAGTTCTGATTGATAGTGTTGCGTCCACCCAGTGGTTTGGGTTTTCGATCATGGAGGTCCACATAGAGACCTCGTCTTCTGTGGAGTCCATCCAGCTGACAGCCTCCCCATAACTCTGACCTGCCATTAAAAAACACACCATTATTCATTATTTATGTTGAAGAGATTAGCACAGAAATCCTCAACACAATCCACACACCAATGAATGGTGCATCTCTTAATAATCTGAAATATGTGGATATTTAGCAATACACGGTAACACTGGTAACCTAGAAATGACCCCGCTCTGATAACAAGACCATCTGAAATGCCTGAAATGCCAACTGGACAAAATGCAATGCAATGTGAAGCGCTGGATGGGAATACTGTCACCACCAGCCCACTCCAAAACACCACTGTAGAAGAAGCAGGACATGTCAAGAGACCCATGAGAAAGCATTGAATCTCTAATCACTGCTCAGGAGATGCTCAAGCTTTATTCATCACCTCACAAACCTTTAGTCGTACTAAGTCGACAGTCACGTATTGACTTATAGAAAACAGCCCAAGATAAACAAGAGTGAGTTCCTTTAAAAAAGCACCGGAACTGAGAGGGACTTGATCAGAGATAAGATAAGATTCTCCGTAGAGAACAGGCTCCACAAGGACCACAGCACAGGAGAACAAACAGTGTCCCTAGTCACCAATACTTTCAGAACAAGGTAAAGATAGGAGCATTATTCCCCGATCCGGTCGCTTATTGTATAACCCGTCACAGAATGCTTCACTGAAACTGGAAAGAGACCCAATAAATGACCAATCTGTCAAAATGTTCTCTTTTGTACATACTAAAACCAGCAAAAACACCCACACACATGGTATCAATATCTGCATAAAACAGCATCTGTGTGATTTTGAGCATGAATCAATGTGGATGTCATTTAGTGTAAAGACACCCACCAGTTCCACAGCTCAGACGAATCCCTCCGAGGGCGTGCGGCTTTAACCCGTCGCGCTGCCAGACAGTCAGCTCAGCGCATGCCTCTCTCAGGTCGCTGGACTGGAAGCCGTCATAGACCATGGTGTGGTTGTAGGTGGGGCTGATGGAGCGCTTCACCACCCGCGTCTTCTGACCGCTTTGCCGACTGGCGTCTGGGAGTATGTAGCTTGAGGTGTAGATTAGGATTTGGAGACAGAATAAATTCAGATCTGAACCAGGATTCAGTTATGTATTGATATTGTGGGTATATTTATCCAGATAAGATGTTTAAGTGAAAAGAAAAATGGCTATGCTTCTCTAGTATGCAAGACAGTATGTGTGTTAAAATGTTTAATTTACACAGTAAATAAATAGTCAGAAATATATGTGACGGTGGAGAATTCAAACTAATTGATGAGTATCTAATCATCAACTAATCATTTTCTACAAATTAAACTGTTATAAAAACTGCCAGGATAGATAACCGATGATCAGGAAACATGTTGCAGAGCTGACACACCTTCTGACAAAAGAGTCTATCGCCCCCCCTTTGTTGGCCAGGAGGCCTTGAGCCTCCCGAAGCCAGATGTGAAGCTCTCCGGTCAGAGGCAGTCCACCACCTTAAAACACACGTAATGTATGAGACACACGTGATTTACGGTGGGACACGACTTTCATCTATTATGTATGTGCTCTGCTCACCCTCAAATCCGTCTGGGACGAACTTAATAGAGAGCAAGATGAGCCCACGGCTGCTAATGGAGTCTGGATTCAAATGAATCTGTAATGGGGGTGAGAAAAGAGAACAAGACACAGGAAGCGAGAGAAAGAAAAAGCAAGGGAGAGGGGGGGAGGCAGACGTGTGGAAGCAGGAAAAGATTACGGTTACATAAAACCTTAGTTGAAATTCACAGCATGTCTTCCTCTCCCTTCAGCTCTTCCAGACACAAGAGACACCCCTTGTACTCCGTCTCCAACAAAGCTGACGAACTGCTGTTACACAAACACACACTACTAAACAAATCTAGATGAGTAAATATATATTTTTAATATTATTTGGATAATAAATATTGGTCAAGGAGTATTCATGCTCGCATGCTAATTTATGTGACTTTACATGACTGTGTATTTGAAGGCAAATCCTGTATACCCACCCGTGGCTGCAGGTCCTGCCACAGTGGCAGAGAGCACGTCCAGTCCCAGGGGCCCAGAGACACCTCCACCTCCCCCAGGAACACGTTTCTGCCCAGGGGCTCAGCGTGCCACACTGACAGATTCAAGGTCCGGCTCCGCAGCTCTCCAACCCGCACTTTATACTACAACATCAGAGCCAGAATCAGGCAGGCAGCACATGAAAGGAGGTAAGACGCAGGTGCAGGTCAGAGCATAATATGTACTCTGCCACCATAAACTACAACATGTAAACTTAAAATCTGGTAATTCTTTGATGCATCTTGGGACTGGAGAAATAAATGACTGCTGGGCATGTTGCAGGACACATGGAAGAGAGCTGAGGGACAGATGGCAGATGGGGATGTTTGTGAAGGCAGTAACTTAATGTAATGTGTAAAAGAGAGAGTGTCTCACTCGGAGCGTCTGATCATAAACTGGGTTTAGTGTCTTCTTCTTCACTGCAGTTTTCTTCTTGCTGTGATTCGACTTGTCCGGCAAGAGATAGGTTTTAACGTATCTGTGAAAACCGCACACACTTAGACCCTTTTCCCTGGTTCTGTATGTGACATTGTTGCTGCAAGATGCACATTCACACATGCACCGTCACTTACGGGTCAGAGCGATCCTTGCGTGCTGAAGCGATGTCCTCACAGCGATACACTTTGACTTTCAGCTCCTCCTTCTGCGTGTCGTAAACCAATGAGAATTGGATACGTCCCCTCACCTCCACAATTCCAAAATCGCCTGAGCTGAATAGACTCATCATGCTTCCACTGAGCTGTAACACACGCAGAACAGAGATCAGCTCCTACGACACTGTCTGCAGCTGAGTCATCCTGCGTCGCTGGATAGCCAATTAATCAAATGTGCTTGTGAGTTCATGCACGGATATGTGGTGTGTGTGTGTGTGTGTGTGTCTGTGTGTGTGTGTGTGTGTGTGTGTGTGTGTGTACCGTGTAGCCCGAATGAAGGCTGCCGGTGGAGCTGCCTGATTTCAGAGATGCTCGTTCCAGCTCTGTCAAGCAGCTGCTCAGAGACTCGGTGTCCTTGTTGTGACTGCCGAAGTCTTCCTAAACACACACACACACACACACACACACACACACACACACACACACACACACACACACACACACACACACACACACACACACACACACACACATATTATTCTCAGATACAGCGTCACTAATGGTCATCAACCAATCTATCAAAAAAAGAAGGCAAAAGGAGTGATCGATTTAGACATTTAAAAAATTCACCTCAGGATCCTCTGAGTGGCCATTACTTCTCCTTTCGCACTCTATGAGACAAATGCATTGAGAATGACTTAATAATAACACTCAGAGAGAGACAAAAATGACACTGGGAGACAAACTTTCATACCTATGGATGAAGAGAAACTGTTTCTAAGATGGAGACCCTGGAATTGAAGATGATTATTCATAATTAGATGATTTGTATTTCAAGTATTGAATAAGGAAACAAACGTGCAGACACAGACCTGTACTACAGGACTGTTTTTTCTGGGTGTAGGTACAGGTTTAAAACTTCCTTGACTCCTGAAAAACCAAATAAGATATTGGAAAACGCAGTTCCACACAAATGTTACAAAAGTGAGAAGATTTTTCTGTGACAGACTGTGACAGCCCTCACTAACCCTCCACTCTCCTCTTCTTTGCTGTCCTTCAGTCTTCTCTCTGCCTCAGAAGAAGTGTCACTGTTGCGGGAGCTTTCCTCTCTCTCGCCATTGAATAGTTCAGTCAGGGGCACATCTGTTACCATGGAAACACACACAGAACCATCAATGGGATGTCCCTATAACAGCAAGAAAACAGCTCCAAAGGCCTGTGATAGTAACACTGCATTCACTGAAAACTGACCTCTGTTCTTGGTCTTCCTGTGGCGGATGGTGGCGTGGACGAGCGTGCAGCCCGACGTCTGGTTGTGATGGCGTTTGCTGCACTCGTCGCGGAACCATGATCCTGACAGGAAGCGCAAACGTGCCGGATCTGCCTCTGTCTCCTGGAGCACCCTGCAGCGTTGAAGTGGAGCCAAGTTAAAAGGCAAACAAACAGAAACTAATACACGTGAAAGTCAGCTGTCAGCTGTCAGCTGTTAGCTGTATTCAATGTTTAAAAGACAAAGACCATTTTACTAATAAAAAAAATAACACAAAATTATGCTTGGAAAAGTTCTATTTACATTAACGACATGTACACTTTTCTTTGATACATTCGACACCCTGATAGAAGAGCTGAAACAATTCGTCAATTTATCAATTTTGCAAAAAGTTCCTTGCAAACAATTTTTATTCATAAACTGATTCATTTGTATGGTATTGTATTGTATTGTATTCAATTACCGAGCAAAAATGCATCCTCTGGGTTTAGCTTCTCAAATGTGAGCCTTTGTTCCATATCTTTGACTTTAGGAAATTGTGATGAGACTAAACAATGAATCATTCATAAACCAAAAAAATTGAATACATTAATACAATTTTGTTAGACCTTATTAACTTAATCAGAGATATGGGGCTCTCTGGACATGTGCTGGTAACCAGTGATCAATAACATTTCCCAGATGCAGGAGCTGCTTGGCTCCGTAGGTAGAAACATTTTTACTGTGCAGTTCTTTGACTTCCCTCACGTAGGCAAGGCTGAATTTCCAACCAGGCAAAGCAGACATCTGAGCCCCAGACCCCTGAGAGCCCCCAACAGCCCCAGGTTCACAGTGTAACAATTGATTTGTGGTAATTTGACTAACTGGTCGTTTGTTTGGAAGCAACCGAGATCCTTGACTCATTTCGAAGAGGTTCCCTGTATCAAAACCTTCATTATTTCAGCTGATATTGAGCTTACATGTTTCATATTAATGCATGTAAAATGGTTACATAGCAAACCTGCGCTCAGTAGAACTTTAAACTACAACATACAGACAGGAGAGGAATTAAAGGAACTCATGAATATATTTAATGAAATTATATTTATTACAATTAATTTATTTTATTTTATTTAGGTATTTTTCACCTGTCTGTGTGTTAGAGTTAATCACTGGACACAACTGGCATCTAACATGGATAAACAGTCACCTCTGACCTTACACGTCCTTCATCAAGATGACGCAAATCCGAGTCCCGCTGTAAGACCTGCAGGATGGTGGACTGCTCCTCTTCTGTCAGGTGGCTCAAGTCAAGAGAAGAGTCAACCCGCTCCTCCTCCATCCCTGAGTGAGAGGCAAAACCACAATCCTTAAACAACCAGACATTCATCTCTAATTAGATATTTAAATAACATTTAAATATGCTATATATTATAGTCAATATATGTCTAGTCTGAGGGTGTTCTTGCTGCAGAGAATGGTGGATTGTATATTTGAACATTTTTGGCTTGCTAAATCAGTGCTTCCCAACCTTTTTGTCATATGATCGCTTCTCAGATTGTTTAATTTGAATAATGATTGAGGCCTGAAGAGGTAAAAGTGTTCAATTTCTCACAAGCAAGGCAATGTCTTGTGCAGACATGTGTTTTTGTCTTCTATCTTAAACTGTTAATTATGTCTTGATCCCTCAAGTGTATCTTGTGCCTCCACATTGTTAAACACTCAATACACTTTGAAATCATGACCCCCGTAGTTCTAGAGTCTCAGTGGGGAAAGACACATGCTATGACAGGGAGACTATTTCTGTCTGCTTCAATAGCTTTCATCTGCTTTTGCTCTCTATGCTCTCTACTGTAAACCCTCTAACTCACTACAATTATAAAAGGCATGAAAATGAATTTTAATAACATTATTTAAACAGTCTATATCTGATTTGACACTGAGGATAATTATGTAAAAATGGAGGAAAGTAAACTTCTATTATGAAATTAACTAACCTGCTGCAGCACAATATAATAATTTTAGTTTGTGCGTGGGTGCGTGTGCGTGTAGACCACTGCCCTGAGGCAAGTTACCTCCAAGTAATTAACGCATGCGCAAAGGGATCCTCCTTGTAAGTTTGGCAAACAGGATATTATGGAAGTGCAACACAGCTTTCACTAAATGAAAACTAACTTAAACAAACAAAAAAAAGAATACAATTATAATAGCATTGTAGTAGATGGCAAACGGTGTACGTGTTTTCATAATAACAATAATGTATGTTCTCATCTACAATAATTAAATAGTTGCTTTGATAATGAAATATTATTGAAGTTTCTGGTCATGACCTTTTACATGAACTTTTCCTTTAGAAAAAAAAACGCAGCAGTTTCCTCCTCATGAACAGCGCGAGAAGAGGACACCTGTCGCCACTCCTTTTGGACCAAAGGTTACGCACTCCCGTCTCGCTTTCAGTAAATACACAAAAAGACACATACAACTCAAGCCAAAACTGTTTTACCTTATTGAGGGCCGCTGACACTTCCACCTCCGTAAAGTTAAGTGAAGAGTGCGAAGAGTGCGTTGCGTGTCGAGGTCTGTGTGCAGAGTAAACGGAGTGAACACGCCCTCCTGAGTTACTCCGCACACAGACTGCAGTCAGCTGGGAGGCGAGCATGAGGCGAACAAACGGAAAATACTCAGAGGGAGAGTAGCCTAACTGTGTTTGCATGTGTGTTTTAGATTTATACATTGATACAGTGCGTTTGTTTGAATATATGATATGACTCACACACACACACACACACACACACACACACACACACACACACACACACACACACACACACACACACACACACACACACACACACACACACACGGATGTTTTACCAAATGGCAGGGTGAAGGTGGGAAGTAGTTTTCCTCCTTGTCACTGCCCACACCTGTTTAACACACATTTGGCTAAACACTGAGGCTGCTGCTGCACCTATGCTTACTCTAATGTACTACACACATATTATGTACACATGTGCAAACATCACAAAGATCAATGCTTGTTTTAAAGGGAGTTTAGCCAGCAGCACATGAGTCCTGCCTCAACTTCAGTGTGTCAACATGTGTGTTTCCTTTCTCTGTGTGTTGGGGGAGGGTGCATTCAGAGTGTCGAAGTATTCAGTCCTGTCCTTTGTCAACAAACTTGGATGATAGCCACGACGCACTGCCCAGTTGGGAAACTTTTTTGTGTGAGTTTATTCAAGCCTGCATAGGTCCTGGCTCAGACAGCGCTTGGTGCATCCAACCAGCCATCCCAAAGCTCCCCTTAAGGCCTCCACCAGCGCTCTGCCCCTGCTGCATGCTGGGATACGATACTCATGATTAAAAGGTGATTTGTATTGCCGATACTGAGTATGTCTCTGGTCGCACCCAGATTACAGCAGAATCAGTTCACTCACTCTGGTATGGGGAAATATGCACAATCTCTTACAACGATTACCAACTCCTCATTTGAACGCAAGCAAGCACACACACACACACACACACACACACACACACACACACACACACACACACACACACACACAAAGAAACAGGTATTTATTCTTAGTTTATTCAGGTTGCCAACCTTTTTAAGCATTTTCATACGACATCACAAAACAAATTGAGTTCATTTCAAACTTAACCAGCATTATAAGTAAACAGGGTCACATCTCTTTGTACTGCTATTAAAGGGTAAAGCTGCTATGTATATGATATAAACATGAGCAGACAAAACAGAAATCTCCTCCATAAAATGTAATTTATAAAAAAATTGACAAATCAAAACAAAAACACTCACAAATCAGAGGAGAAGTGCTAAAGCTATTTTGCCAGTAAACATTCAGTTCCTATTGCTTAGAATGATTGAGTATAAATGTTCCCAAAGGTGGGGTCTACCTCTAAGAGATGTTTCCTTGGGGTCCCCCGCTAAATGATTTAACTCACTGCAAGTAAATAAATATAATATATATATACATATTAAAATGTTTGGTTTCAATAAAACACAAGAAAGTTATGCAGCTCCACATGAAACACAGATGTCATCTGAGATGATGGACAAAGTAATTCAGAGTCTCATTTTGTTCTATTTTAGGATTTAAAAAAAAGTCTAAGTGACCTTGACTGTTATGACCTTGTCTGACCTGCTGTTTACATTGGGATTATATCGCTCTTTACCACAACCGCACTGGACTATTTACACAGTTACAACAGCTCACTGGATACAGCTAGCTGCTTGTTGTTTGTAACAGGACAAACACTTAACATGGTCTTTTGGGGAACATTTATGGTGGATTTAGTCACAACGGTGATTCACTGAGAACATTTTAGCCTTTTTGTTTCTCAATTCTCTGATTGTATTATTACAGCCAATATGTTTACAGAATATACATACTTTACAAACACAGTAAACACAAGAACAGACACTCATTACACAATGTGAAATTCTGAGAAAAAATGTCCTCTTAAACACACCCATCCCCCAGGGGTACACATGGGGACCACACAAATTAATGACAGGGCCTCTGGAAAAAAAACACTCTTGTCGTCAGAACTCGATGCGTCACTGCTCCGCTGTCCTCAAGATCCACCAGTTTGCCCTTCATGCATCTTGTCTTCATTGGGTTTGGGGCTGCTCTCTGTATGAAGACAGGCATCATTTGAATTTGGACAAATGGGGTTTGTGATCAGAATCCAAATACAACCTAGAGGGATGTTAAAGGGGACTCAAGCTGTACATTGGATGCTGTTGATCACTCCTGCCACCAGAGGCTGCTGTTGCACCAACAGACTGTCACCTAGCTCAGTGGCACAGTCACATTTACATGCACATACTTAAACTAATACAGTCATGCTAAGTTCTCTGTTCTCTAACACCTACGTGGACAAACTCACATGGGGTCGTAGGTGCTCTGCTCTTTGGATTTGAGGAAGCGCATGGCAAAGAAGCCGCCTGCCTGCACACACAGCACGAGGATGATGCCTCCGATGAAACTGGACATGTCAAACTTGGCCTGGGAGAACTCTGGGGACGAGTTTGTGTTACTTCCATCACCTGGAGGGAAAGAAAAGGAAGAAGAGGTTGGCTTTACAGTCAGTGAAACTACATTAAAGCAGTGTGTGGTGGGAAAAGACGAGAATGTTGGCTTTTTTTCTTATTTTCTGGTGGAATTGAAGTGGCTTTGTGGAACATTTTACTCAGCTCCTGTAGGAATAACAAATGTCTGACGCAAGAGAGAGGGAAGGGGGTGGGAGGAGATGATGGTGTCGATACAATTTACCTGAGTCACCTTCACCTCCTCCCTCAGCAATAGTCTCTACAACTGGGAAATAAAAAAGATGAAAACGAAATGAGAGTTACTGGGGTTGCAGAAAAAGAAGTTTGGGTAATTATGGAGTGTATTGTTTGTTACCTGAGCACAATTCAGACAATCTAGTCCAGCTACAATTCCTGCCGTCGTCTGCCGAGTTCCCCTCATCAGTCACACACATGCCTGTATCATTACCTGAGCAAGAGAGAACAAACATTTTTGTAATGTGTGTGTGTGTGTGTGTGTGTGTGTGTGTGTGTGTGTGTGCTTGTATCATGTGTGCGTTCCTGACATTCTAAATAATTCAGTCATCTTGTACAAACCAGGGATGCTTGTGTTACAGCAGCTTTGATGATTGAATTTCGATCAGAGGTCAGGGGTGTGTGTGTGTGTGTGTGTGTGTGTGTGTGTGTGTGTGTGTGTGTGTGTGTGTGTGTGTGTGTGTGTGTGTGTGTGTGTGTGTGTGTGTGTGTGTGTGTGTGCATCACCATTTGGACAAAGCCTCCAGACACAGCCTGTCAGGTTGAGCATGGAGTCGCCAACGCACAGGTCACATGACTCAGCTTGAGAGCAATCTGTAGGAGGGACAAAACTGGCAATCAAATGGAAGTGCCACTCAAACCAGTTGAGTGGCCGATGCACAATTATCTTCCCACATACATATTTTAACAGCTTTATTATTGTAAGACGTCCCGCCAGTTTGGACAATGTCACAATAGACAAAAGCAAGTAGGCAAAATTGTCAAGTAATGCCAAGGAAAATATAGCAGATTCTCCTTCATCTCTCATATGTTTACTTATTGTGAGAAATACTGGAGAAAAGGCCATCCTCACAGTTAATAAGAGGAGATGTTATCATGGAAAGACTTTTGAAGGAGATCAAATGGCAACAGGCCAGTCAAGGAAAGGAGACGTCAGAAGCCAAGTGCAGGAAGACACACCAACAGGTTTCTGACCAGACCAAATACACTGAGATGGTCACACAGTAACAAAATAAATGTAAGACATGTGGATGGACCCATACCTGACTGGGAGTACACAGAGGGAACCACTGCTAGAAGCAGCAGTGTGGAGAAGAGGACCTTCGACACCAACTGTTGCATCCTGACAGCCACAGATCACCAACACCTGCAACTGACGGCTGAAGATGTTTGGTGCTTGAAGAGGAATTATTATCAAAGAAGTTTCAATAAAAATATCTTCTGTAAGTCCTCAAAAAGCTATCCAAAGTTGCAAATATAGATATGGCTCCTGGCTGGGACACAGAGAGAAAGACAGGAGACACAGAGATCTGTGTAACATGAGCAACACCCAAACCTAGTTTCCTGGCAACCAATTGGCCCAGCTCAACCCTCCTGAAATACACACCTGTGTGGAGGGAATGACACCTGTTTACTTTGGATAGCAGTGCACACACACACACACACACACACACACACACACACACACACACACACACACACACACACACACACACACACACACACACACACACACACACACTACTCACATTCTCAAACAAATTGTTCTAGTAGGTCCAAACCTGGGGGTCCGGGACACATCAAGTGGCCCCAAGATAAATCTGAAGGGTCACAAGATCAATTAAGAGATACGTGGGAGACGGTCAAAAAGACAGTCATGCTAGTCGTTAGGGGATCAAAGTTCAAAGTGTATCCTCTGAGCATCATGAATGTGAACCAAAGATATGAGATATTTCCGTATGGACCATAGAGCACCACATGGCTAAAGTATATTCATTATACACAACATTCTATTTTATCTGATGTTTTTCTTTCTAAAAAAACAATACAAGATACTTTCACCCATCCAGGCCTCTATAAATCCTTGAAATATAACAACCAGAGAGCAGAAAAATCCCTCTAAAATTATCACAAGTTACTAAAAGGCTATAACATGTGACAAGCAGTGTCAAGTAGCTTCATTTCAACTGCTCAAACTGTTTTATAAATAGGCATCTGCTGAAAAAATGTCTGGTTAAGACAGAATATCAGCCTTACAGGGCCCTCCTTTTAATCAGGGATGTGTTTGATACAGTAGTTAATCATATCAGTCCAGTTAGCAGCAAAATGTCACACTGGAGTGTGAATACTTTTAAAGCAGACACTGACGTTGGCATGCGACTACGTACAGTAGACAGTCTGTGCGTCAGTATCACCCCAAATGTGTCATTGACTGTGATGAAGTGCTGCTCTAGCACTTGTCACTCAATCAATAACTTGACAAACAACTCATACAAGGTACTCAGTAATTACTAATATACGTTTGCCTATAAGCACAAATGAGACAAGAACACGTGAAAAATCAGACAAGATCACAACCAATTGGATCACAAATAAATACAGTCACAACTATCAAGACATTATCGGAATATACAGCATTTGGACCCAAGACGAAAAAAGGACAACAAAAGGGGGGCTCAGACGGCTCGTTAACTCCCAGCTATACCCCTGTATACACATGTGAAAATATACCAGCACAAAAAAGTAGCCCTCTGACATGCAAAGTGTTGCTTTGTGAGGTGCATGCACTGAGTCACAGCCCTGCCGCCAGCCCTCAAACGAATCACGACACAGTTTGCAGCTTTAAGCAATGCATTCTACCATCGCCACCTCCTCCACTCACACCGACGTAGCTCATGCCCTCCCACATCTCATATGCTCGCTCACACATTGTCTGGTTACATCTGTGCAGCTCTACAGGGTGTCTGTTTTGTGTGTCGGCGTGCTAAAAGAAACCAAAGGGATTTTCCGCATCCCTGTTGAGCACGATCTCCTCCTCCACTGATGCTCCCACTGCTAACGGCTCACCAGCGTAATAATAGTGAACAATGCTGCAATGTAAAGCCAATGGCAAAAATGATATAGTATTAGGATAAAATGAGAATCCACCACAACGTTTTTTATACATGAAAATCACAAATAATAAATAATAAAATAAATAATATTTCTTAAAATATTCCCTAGTTAGGTTATATGACTTTTGTATTGGTATCATCAAATTTGCCATACAAAATTGGACATGCAGGAAAGAGTTGCTCGACATTTGCAAGGTGACTAGTTTTGCACCTCATATCCTTTAAATGACGTAGGCGGGTTGTGTTGGCAGGAAGTGGGTCCTAATATGGCTCGAGAAGGACGAGATTCCCCGAGTTGGCGCATTGATATGCGCGACCACGCAGACAAACGTTCAGACCATCCTGCAGCACCCACGCTCACTATCAAACCGGGGAAGCCTTGAATCCCCTGCTGCTGTTAAGATACTGTAGATAGGCATCAAACAACAATCAAAATTATTGCTATTCTTGGTTTTGTTTATCCTCACCATTATCATCTTAGCACGGTCCGATTTCTACATTATTTAAGGGGTATTATTTCATTCTTATTTGTATTAATATTACACTAACCTCATAATGCATTGTATTATATCATTGTAAATTATGAGGTTAATGTAGTAATAATAATAATATATATTAGATAGATACAAGTTTTGTGTTTTAATGAGGCGTTTATTCAAGTGTGTGATCAGTTTTGAGGCTGCCCATCCCTGTGTATAAACTTAGTACTAGTACTTTCAACACAAATAACAATAATAATAAGAGAAAAATATTTGTCCTAGCTGGGTTTTGGCTATGGAACTGGGAAATTGTGTCCTTCAATTAGGTGTCTATAGTTTCCCCTTGAAGTGTCAACTTCAGATTATTGTTGCTCTGCAAGACATCTCCCCATGACTCATCCTGATGCGTTTCAGCACCGTGGACAGCGCCGGCCCTGAGCCTGCAGCTCCACACCTCTGAGCCCAGCGCAACTCAAAACAATATCGTCTCATTCAACCGGGCCCCCTGGGTCTTATTGAGAAAATCTGTGTGTGCTGGAGGGGAGGGGGGTCTATTGATGGTCATTATTTACAAGAAATGAGAGCAAGAGTGAACCGCAGTGGGAGGGGCGACAGAGTTGCCGCATTTTTCTGAATGAAATTACTCCCTTTACACCCCCCTCCCTGTACTCCCTGCATCCTCAATGTCGGTAGCTCATTGGTCGAACCTTCCAGTCAATGACGTCAGACCGGCTCTCTTGTGGATGAGTCCGCGCGCAAGAGCAACCATTCTGCCTCCCATGAGCACTCCAGAGAGATTGAAGAAAAGGAGATGCTCTTGACGCCAAGTGAGAATTTGGAGCAACTTTGATGAAGACAGGAGCACGGGGCGGTATCACATGCAGGGACTCTCATCTTTATTAAGACTGGTACCGAGCAGCGTCACCCCATCCCCATCTCTTGGCTTGGATCTTGTAAGAGGAGAGAGCACATCTGTTTAACTCTTGCAAGGGAATCACACAATCCCGTTAATAAGGTAAGATGAATTATCTATTATAATGCATGTATAGCACGTGTCCGTGCGATGAGTGTGTGTGTATGTGTGCGTGTGTCGGGGACATCCTCTGTGGCGCAATGAACCTGCAATTGTATTATACAACAGGGTCTTCCGCACCGGGATATACCACCGATAAGGCCTTCAAACCCCCGCTTTTATAAGCCAAAAAGAAATCGTCTTAAAATATCCTTAATGTTTTACACGTATGGTGTGGAATTTCCTTTCAGAAGGCGTGTAGTACAGTTTGACATGTGCTAAAGAACAAACAGATACCATACCAGAGAGCACAGGCATCTTAACCTTGCAGGGGGAATTCTTTAAATATCTCAATGAACAGCACGAGCTCTCTCTTTAATGAAGCATACATGTAGAATATGTCCGAGCACGTGTACACATGCTGTTCAACTAGGACACTACATCGAGTGTACTTGAACATAATGTTTGGACATTAACACGAGGGAAACGTCAGACAGATTACATTTGAACCAGCCACATCCTCGATGATATTCAAGAGATTTTATGCTCCTGAAACGTGCAGGAGAAAAAGCAAAGGGTGGACGCCGGTAATTGCAAGGATTCACAGTGACGTGCTCAAAAAACAAAACAATCAATGACAGTCTAATTATGCATTCATGTTTTGGTAACTCTAGCTATCAATTGGAATTGAGCCTTCATATTGATTGACTAGGATTTGCGTGACTTCCCGCAAGGCTATAGAGATAGTGGCGTCAGTGACATTTCAGGAGCAAGCAAGTTATATCATTTTTTTAATTTGAGATCAGAAAAAAGCATATACAGACTGAAAAACAATTGAGTATAATTTCAAAACGGGTCATTATAAAAAAAAATCCAGCCTAGAATGGTGCTCATAATCTGTATTTTATATTTGTTGGGTTCTTTAAAGGCATATTTTGTATTGCAATGTAAAGGCTATTATTATTATTATTATTATTATTATTGTTATTATTATTATTATTATTATTATTATCATTATTATTATTATCATCATTGAAGCTCATCCAGGGACAAGATGGGTTTAGGCTATAAATGATTAGGTCAACTGGAAATAGAATCAGCGTATTAATCTCATCAGTGATTACTGATTGTGTATAACTGAATACATTTGTGTATAATTCTGTATAATACTACAAAAAACTATACAAAAATAACTAGGAGCAAGAGTGTACAGGGCATGACAATCTTCAATAGGCCACTTAATGCACTCATAGTGATACTCTATTATTATATCAACCGCTTTAGATTACAAGACATCTTAAATTCTCCCACATTAACTCCTCTTCTGCTCTGCTGGATACCACATCTAGCCTCCAGCAGCCACAGAATGAAAACACAGCTTCTGGTTCAGGAAAGGTTGTTTAATGGACAGTTGGGGACGCTAATGGCCCATTAGAGCTAATGCCAACATCTCTCCTGTTTCCTCTCTTAGGTTGTTTGTGTGACTGCTAAAAAGCCATGACCCTGAACGCCTCTGACTTAGGCTGGGATGAGTCCTCAGGCGCAGACCCCTTCTTCACTCTGGACAGCTCATCTACATATGAAGTCCCGCCCCTCACAGTGTGGGGAGTGGCTCTGTGTGTATCAGGAACTCTTATTGCCACTGAAAATGCAGTAGTTGTCACCACCATCCTGGCCACGCCATCTCTTCGAGCACCTGTCTTCCTGCTGCTTGCCAGCCTCGGATTGGCCGATCTCCTGGCAGGCGTTGCTTTGATCTTGCACTTTCTCTTCCTGTTCTGCGTAGAGCCCAGTGATTGGTCAGAATTGTTGACCTCAGGACTGCTGGTGACATCCCTGACAGCCTCGCTATGTAGCCTGATGGGTGTTGCTTTGGACCGATACCTGTCTTTAAGCCACGCCCTCACCTATGGCTCGAGCCAATCCCGTCACAGAGCCGCTGTCCTCCTGCTGCTGGTCTGGTTGGGCGCATGTGTCATTGGGGCAGGACCTGCAATGGGATGGCACTGTCTGGGAGAGCCAAGCTCCTGTTCTGTAGCGCGACCTCTGACCCGGACATACCTATCGTTGCTGTGTGGTGGCTTCCTGGTGGTTGTCATGATAACCCTGCAATTGTACGCTGGGATCTGTCGAGTGGCGAGGCGGCATGCCCACGCCATCGCTACCCAGAGGCACTTCCTTCCTGCCAACCACTCATATGCAAGCAAGCACAGCAGTGGAAGGGGCTTCTCGCGGCTGATCCTAATCCTCAGTGTGTTTGTGGGCTGCTGGATGCCGTTCTCCATCTGGGGGTTGCTAGGAGACGCATCCAGCCCTCCTCTGTACACCTATGCCACCTTGGTGCCAGCGGCGGGAAGCTCACTGCTGAACCCGATACTCTACAGTCTAAGAAACAAAGACATTCGAAAGGTGCTGCTCCAGGCCTGCTGCCCGCACAGATGCACACAAAACACACACATACACTACCCTGTTGATGTGTAGACTGCCAAACCTCGCCAGACTGAAACCACCATACAATCTATGCCAGACATATCACTGTTTGTGTGCCAAGATACACACATAGCTGCATTGACTATCATCCAGATCCTGAACATGAAGTCTCTCACACACACACACACACACACACACACACACACACACACACACACACAGACAGACACACACACACTCCCACACACGCAAGAAGCACTTCTCCGGGAGATGAAGTCCCTCTGCAAATCAGAATGTTCTGCACTGTCCTGGCTGGTAGCCATTTTGGGACTAAACGTACTGTCTTTTGTGTACTTTGTGCCTCATCCTCAGTCAATTGTAGCTCCACTGGATCCCCAGACTGAAACAATCAAAGGGACGCTCTATATATATAACCCCACTCATAGAAAGTGGATTTAATCACCATTGGCACTTTAATAAGGGGAGAAAGGGATGGGTTTTAAATGGAGGCCTATCGCAGTGTAATGAAATGTGATCCAAAGCCCAATTTTATTTACTTGAATGTCGAAAAACACAATGTTCTAGATCTTTGAGATTCTATTTTGCACATGCTGTTGAAGGCAGATTGGAGGTACTGACCATATGTTCGTGTTGCACAGCCTTTTTGAAATGAATGAATATTTTATATCGATGAATAATAAATATGCTTTTTTTCTCTACTGGGCGACGTCAGCACTCTTCTCTTTACTGCTGCAGAGGCTTTTAGTATGTTTGTCTCCATCTCTCACTCTTTAACTCGATGAGGCACAGACTGCTGCTCTCTATTCCTGTATCCTAAATTATTTGGTGACTAAAGCAACATTCTACATTATTACCATCACCCTGCATCCTTTTAAAACCTACAAAGCAGTCTTGGTATGAGGATAACGTGATTATGTAAGAGGTTTTTCTCTTCTCCTACTCAATTTCTGAACCTTAATCCGATGGATTCATTTTCTCACTCCCCACACAGTCGGCACTGAGCACTGTGAAAAGGTGTCCGCCACTGATATGAAGAAGATGAGTCATGGATAAAGCACGAAGGAGTCTTATGCCAAGGCTTGACATTTTTTGGGAACTTTGTTATGCAACACATCACACGCACAACTCAATCTCACAGGAAAGACATCCAAACGATCACTGTAGTTCACTCCATCTTTATTGAAATAACTATAATCATATGGAAATTGAAGGCAGGAGAAGCTTTGGCAAAGCATGCTGTGTGATTGTGCTTTAACACAGGCACATTTAAAATAAAAGGCACTTAAGAAATATGTGGTCCACACTAAACATCAGTCAGTTCCACATTTGACCCATCGTCGCAGCTGATAATATTTTTGGCAGAAGCTGATCAGTGGCCAGTGTGGATAAGCAAAATAAACCTGCACTGACACTAAAATGCAGTATAAAAAAGGCACTTATCAGGCAGCAGGCCAAATGCTGCCTAAGTCTACACAGAGCAGTGATTAAGTTGATCCCCATAAAAAGTAAAAAAGATATCTGCAGGAAGAAATGCATCACAGCGCTCAAAAACAACCCAAAATGAATCATACTTGTGTTAAATGTCTACATATGTTCGGTATGGTCATCACACCCCAGGTGTCTGCCATGAGCCAATGCTTTCCCTATCCCGCTGAATAGTAAATTCATGAATTTGCTTCTAAACTACGACCATCCACAAGTGAATTGTTCCCATGACAACCACAGAAAGAAAAAATAGAGAATTCAAAAGTGAGGAAAGGAAAAGTGATTAAAAAAGTCCCTGCTTTAAAAGGGATATGAAAGGATTGCATAATTATCTTTAGATATGATTCAATATGTTACATAAACTTTACACGTACTTTATCATATAATCTATGAGTGAGAATGTTTTGACGTCAACCCTTTGTGTCTTTCTACTATGTCTCTCTATTATCCTTTACCATAATATACTAAAGCAGATGAAATCAGACATTTAGCCTCCAGCAGAAGGCACCCGATTCTAATACACTAAGATGAAGACAGAGTTGATCCGTTTGCACACAGACTCAGCAGAGAAACGTCTGTCACATCACATAACACTCACATCAATAACATTCAATGAAAGCAAAATGGGGACACAACCAGGCACACTCACACCCCGTCTTTTGGACTTTTGCACTGAACGGAATAATGTTGGATAAATAAAACATAATTGGTTCAAGGAATGTGATTAGTGACGGGTCACTTGCACATACAATGTGTGCACAACACACACAAACTCTGACACGCACAGAACGAGGACCTCGGCTTCACTGGTACTTAGAATGTGATTCGAATGGAAATACAAGGATGTTGTTTCAGGAGGAAAGATACAGAGGTGGTGGTGAAGGACTATTACTCGGACCACTCTTCATCGTCAAACTCTGAGGAGTCATCCTCGCTGTCACTGCACTCTACAGCAATACGACGGGAAAGGATGGCAGCCACGTCATTGCCAAAGTGATCCCTCTTCTCCTGCTCCCGCTGTGCCTCCGTTTTACGTAGGTTGAAACCTAGAAGGGTGTTAGTGAGAACAGTCACAGTGAGTGTGTGTGCGCCTCACAACAGCAATCTTATACTTCATGTATGTATGCCACTTTCAGGACAAATTAGATTGCAGTAAAAGCACATTTTATACCTACGCAGTGGTGGAAGATGTTCCCTTATATTTATGCAAAAGTAAAAATACTTTGTTACAAGCAACGGTTCTGCATTGAGAATTTTACTCAGCCAAAAAGAGATAACTATTATGAGCAGTGTACTTAAGAGTTTTTATATTTTCTATTGCTGCCGTTACACAACATCGACCCCGCACTTGCTGTGACCCCTTGCACGTGGGTTAAGTTGTAAGTGGAACAAATTTTTTTTCCTTTCTTAATCATCAACATAAATGAAAATGAACCTCCGCATTTAACCCATCATATGCCTTCAGGAGCAGTGGGATGCTTTAAGAGCAATTTGGGATTCAGTGTCTTATTCAAGGCATGCGTTCATGCATTCTATATTGTCATTAGCGGTTATCAAAATCATAATCTGAAAATGACCTAGTAACTTCGACTGTCAAATCAATTCATTCTATATTGCTCCGTTTCCTGTAGTGTCTCACCTTGTCGGATGGCCTGCAGCAGGTCACTGTGAGGATCATCAGCAGGTTCTGGCTTAGGTTTTGGAGCAGAGCTGCCACCACCAGAGGGAGGAGGGGGAGCAGAGTGGTCAAAAGATGAGGGAGGTGGGCCAGGTGGAGGTGGGCCAGGGGGAGGTGGAGGAGGAGGAGGAGGAGGTGGAGGACCACCACCACCTGCAGGCATAGCAGGTGGTGGAGGAGGAGGAACAGTGGACATAGCAGGTGGAGGGGGAGGAGCAGGTGGGGAGGGATAGGCAGAGAATGGAGGAGGGGAAGGTGGGGTGTCGAAGCCAGGGGGAGGTGGGGGAGCCCCGAAGCCAGAGGGTGGAGGAGGGGGAGGAGGTGCAGGGGGAGGGGAGAGGTTGGGGCGAGAGTTTGGAGCTGGAGAGGTCATGGGGGGAGCAGGGGGTGGGTGGTTTGGACTCTTCGGGGTTGGAACTCCATATCCTCCGTCATTATACCTGCAAGTGAGTTAAAGGATGAGTTGAAGACAAGTTAAATGCCAAAATGGACCCTTCAGTTGCCTCCAATCAACCTTCAATTTCTTTCTTTTTCTCAGCAGTTCATTAAAGAGACTGAAAGTGAACAGTAGGTTTTTAATCTATTTTGCCATTGTTGAACCCTATAATTTTAAGAGTATGTGTTTAGGACTGCAGAACAATTGTACTAGTACACATGTAACTGTACATTAAGCACATGTTGGCAGGATGTGTGGGCTTATATCCAAGATGCTACTTACGCCATGTCTGGAGGTGGAGGAGGCAGGAAGTCATCCGTGCCAGGCGGAGAGAGAGGGGAGCCGGGTTCATAAGCGTAGGAGCTGGTACTCATCTCGAGGCCTTCAGAATTGAAGCCATCTCCAGATCCAATACTGCCATTTAGGCCTTCAGAAGAATTCCTTAAAACAAATGTAAGACATGTCATCTTGATTCTCTGAAACCTCGACATGGAAAGGGCCGTGGTAATAATAGCATTTACAGAACTCATCAGCAGTTGTGGGTCATGTACTTTTAGCGTATTTTTTGGGGAGTACTGTATACAGCATACACAAATAGTGACACTGAAACTTGTGGTGATTAGTTCACACAGCTATTTAAGTAGCACAACGTATAGTCAGTTACACAACAGTAAGAGATTGGTTTGTCTTTAAAACAGATTGTTGTTTGTGCTCGTTGTGTTTTTTGATTTCTATATTTTTTTATTTGCTATTAATTTGCTAAAAACGTACTGAAAAATAAATAACCTACAGCAGAAAAGCACTATGGCCTGCTGTGACTCATGCATCGTTTACTGCAATTTGCCATTGACCGCCAACTTTACACCCAACCCCCTGAGAACATTTTCAGACAGGACATACCAACCGTATCACTGTGTACAGATTGGTTGATAAGATAGGAGCGAGTGGAATTTACCATGCAAGTGCCCATTCTTTACTTTAACTGTGTCAACTAGAGAGAATAACTGCATTCATCAAGTAATCATTCTTTACTTATTGCTGGACAGCATAGACTTCCCCATCACTTCACAGACTCTCACAACTTACATCAAATCATTCTTTGGCTCCACAAACTCCTCCCCCATCTTTCGGCGTTCCCATTCATCCTTCCTGGTCTTGATCTTTCGCGGATTGAGTGTTCGTTGGTTCAGATGGTCTTTCTTCTCCTTCTACTCAGAAAGGAAAGAGTGAAAAAGAGTCAGAGGGTTGGATACAAATGTTTTTTAATTGATGTGACCTATGATGTCCACTCGTTCCAACCAAATCGCTGTCATGTCTTGTTTTGTGTGTATGAACATATAATAAAAGACACTTTATTGTCATTGTAGGCATAAAAACTAAATCACGTTTGGCAAGATAAAAACAAGACAATAATAAATACTAAAAAGGCGTTGCACAACAAGTTAGATATGAGAATGTTTGCGTGTCTCACTCGGTGCTTGCGTCTCTCCTTCATGATGTCCTTGGTGTCCTGCAGCATCTTCTCCTTCCACAGATCAAAGAAGTAGGAGGGATCAGTGTAAAACTTCAGGGCCTCTTTCCCATCATCCCTGTAAACAACAGTTTTACAAACGTAGTTACATTTGTGTCTCAGTTACAATTTAGGTTATCTTGTGTAACACACACATAGACGACATACAGTGTCTGCTAACAGATCTTTAGCTTCCCTATGTGTCAATATATTAACAAGCCATAATCACACTTCCCCTTTTAAACCCAACAAAAGAAACGGGTCAAAGCTGGGGAAGAAATTCTGTAAAGATCTGTCAAATTAACACCACATTCACACAGAGAGTCTTTGTAATATAATTGTACAAGCTTACACACTCGCTCTGCTTATCATTGATGACACGGTTACTGATTATATAGACTTCACCCACAGCCCCTTCTGTTCTGTTTCCTAACTAATCATTCTTCTGATGACATGTCATGACTAATGCCTAATTCATATTCAAGATCTCAAGGATGTGTGTCAACATATTGTTGTTTTCCCCACAGAATTTCTTCAGTGCTGCTTTGATTTAATATATTTAGTAATATACTTACAAACAAAACGACTATATCTAGATAAATGCAATTAAGTCAAACTGAGTTTATTGTGAATGGTTTGCTTGTTGGTTACAAAAGTTAACATCAAAACAAATCACAAACTGCCTGAAGACCAAACTTGGTCAAAATAAATGTATCTTTCACATGTTGACACGCTAATATACACTAATAAAGAGAACTGCATCAGCATGATGAATATCAAGGATTATGCAAAACAGGATTACATGTCTCCCGTGAAGCAGGATAGACATACCATCCCAAAAAAAAATAGTCCATCTTCTTTTTGAGACCCACTCCTTGATGCATATTCAGGTGAATTTAAATAATGTATAGTAATGACAAAAATATAGCATGCATGTATGTGTTCTTAATATTCCATGCATGTTATGAATGAACATGAGCCATGGAGGTGTATCTGTGAGTCTGCTGAGCCCTACCGGTATTGGCTGAGTATGTTGAGTGGTGGGGGCGGGTTACAGGTTATGTAGGTGTCCTGTACAGGCATTGGCAGAGACGGTCTGGTGAACAGCTGCTGGTCCTGGGTCAGACTGCTGCGGAAGGCCTTACGGGTAGTGATGGCCTGCAGAGAGACTGAGAGAGAAACAGACAGATGAAATGGAGAGAATGTTATTAAACATTCATTGTGCTCAAGGGAAAGAGGTTATTTGAATATGGAAGCTGTGAGAGTCAGTGTAATAAATTTTACACAATACGTTATATTTAGCCGTATTCAAAATAATGAACTATTACACTAACATCAGTGGGAATAGTAGCATGTGGGAGTACTTACCCTCCTCTTCTTTGGGGTCCAGCTGGGTGACTTTAACCTGCAGACGATCCACTCGATCTCCCAGTGTATTAACTCTCAACGCAAATGCTCCCGCCTGAATGAACAGCTCCCCGAACACATCCTCTGCATATTTGCCTACGCACACACATTATTCCTCGATTATAGTATTTGTCCCACACACGAGCAATAAATGCATTTTCACAAATTCATTAAAATAAAACCTTTCATAAGTACACACAGGTCATGCACATTTGCCACGTGTTGCCATTCACATCATATTTTATGACACCTAACCACAAACAGCCCACACTCACTGAGGCTGCCGAGCTGACGGATGATGTTGGCCAGGCTGATGTTGGTGACACATTCCAGTTCACTGCGGATGTTGGAAGGGATGGTCTGGCGACACACATGGCGCGGCTCTATATTCCTCGTAATCAGAGGCATGGTGGGATGTAGTGGGTGAAGGGCCCCAACCCTGATGAGGAAGAGGAGGGGAGTCATTTGAGGCAAAGACATACAACATAAAAGGATCAAAAGACAGCACTGAAATGTATTTATATCTATTACATACAGCTGTGATCCACTGGCAAATATTTAAATCAACGACCATTTTGATAATAGATTGAACACGGTAAATAATCGGTGCCTGTTGAAGATTTTTTTTTTTATTTAAACCTCGGTTTTATGAAAAGATAAGATTGACGAAGCAATTAATCATAACATAATCAACAGATTACCAGATACTAAAATATTTGTTCCTTTCATTGCTAAATGAGTCAAATGCTCATGTGATCAAGATGCACATGTATAAATAAACCCTGAGCCAGACAGAGAGAAAGCAGAAGCAAACCTAAAGTCTTGTCCCTCAGAAACCACCCTGCATCCACCCAGTTTATGTCTGTGTGTGAATGTTCATTTTGAACACGGAAACAGTACCACAAAAAAGCATGAGATGCACTTGTGAATGCTGCATATAAAGTTATTTCAATGCACAATGAGTTCTGTAGATTGAAGTTGGTCTCAGTCAGGATGCCACGATGTCCTCTTTTATGCACAGTTATACTGACAGAAATCTAAATATTTTAAATAAAATAAAATTGGACAAATCAGTCAGTGTGTTTGTGTGTGACTGACAAAGTAAACTCCCCACACAATGAAGTAATTTATGAAATATGTTTAGATGACAATTCCCATAGGTGCTCAAAGATATGCAGTGACTGCAGACTCTCCGTGCTACCAAGGCAGTACTGTAAGTATACTGCAGTGCTTCCTAGTCCCCAATTCGGTTGCCTAATAACAAGGTTTTCAAGTTGGTGCTTCAAAGAATGCTGAGTTCAGAATCAGAATCAGCTTTATTGGCCATGTGTGTTTACACATACATGGAATTTGACTCCGGTTACACGTTGCTCTTCATACTTATACATACATATATTGTGTATGTATATATTATTTTTGACAAGATAAATATAAAAAATATAAATAAACAGATACAAAAAGACAATTAAAGACAACAGATACAAAAAGACAATTAAAGAAAACAGTAGTCATGCTACAAATGTCATTAATAGGTGGATTAAAGTCTGCACTTTTCTTTAGGTTGACATGCACATTTGTATGCGTACTTGAAATGAAACCGAGCATAACGTAACTCTGTTTCATTGAAAAGTGGAACTTGTTACAGTTGTATCCTGTTGACACAACGTCACAGGCTCGTCATATGCTCGGCAGTAACGTACAGAAACCTTCTGTCAAATAGACACACTGAATGATACACGTTTCACTCATTAGTTAACGGTCTTGGATAAACTCTAAACTAAAGACATGCAATGATAAGAAAGCAAATCAGTCGGAAACGCTACACTGTCACGTACACATTAGCTAGATGGGCTACAGTGTGACATGGGATTTCGGCCTTGTCAGAGCAGGAAGTAACTTGTCGGCGCTTTCTATCTCGAAGAAGCAGACAAACAAAAGGATATTTACAGCTTTTACATCATGGAAATAATACCGACTAAACACATGTACTTACCGTAAATGGCAACCGGAGAATCTCCCTTACGTATACAGTGTGGTTGTTATCCTGTGTCCAGATTTCGGCATGAAATGTTCGGCGGTACAGTACACAGAGGAGCTAAACGGATTTCTAAAGTCCCGGGATTGTGAACTTCCGATTGGTCGACCGGCTGAGTTTTTCACAGCCGATTGGCCACTGCGCCTGTCAGGTGGTTTTGCTGAAAACAGGATGTGGAAATTTCAACGTAAATAGCGCGACACCACCCTGACTAGTGGCAAACATTTGTCCGTAATTTGCGTAACGGAGGGTGGAGGCAGAAGGACATTCCTACTCCAGCGAGTTGGAACGCGTCCGAGGAATGACTGGCATTGAGCTTCACGCATAAGAAGCTTCACTGTTGAGAAAAGCACTTATGAAGATAAATCACCGCCCTGTGAGTCTTGCCTGGTTAGAGTTAAGTGCATCCTTCACCTCAGTAACTGGAAGTACTATGGGTTTATGGGGGAAGAGGCAAACCAGTCTCCACTAAAGTTTAAATAATGTATCCAAGTATAGGAATGTGTGGTAAATGATGGTAATGAAACAAACCGTTTTGCTGCGCACTGCTGACATATTAGACTTATATGTGATGGAATAAAGAGTAAAGCCACTTTTACAGACACTTCTTTTATTATGCTTTATCGATTTATCGATGCAAATATGTTGAAAAACTCTATAATCGTAAACTCTATAATTTAACTACTAACCTTAAAATGTATTGGATACACACATACCTACATTTACGATCAGTTTATCACATAAATCACAATTTATATTCATATACAGCCCCTTTATATCTTTGTTTTATTTTTCTATAAGGCAGATAAACTATATAAAGTCAAGAGTTGGAAGTGTGTCTCCATACACACTATATAAAAGTTTGACTGTTTGCAAGTACACGGCCAATCTAGAGAGGACGTGAGATACTTAGCTTATCTAACTTCTTTTATTCAACATTAATCTAACAAAAGTGTAGAACATTGTTTCTGTCAGATGCCACAAATGGCGTTGTAATGTATATGTGTGATGTATAACCAAAAACTGAAAGACAAAACGGCAGTCAAGGGCTTCTTTATTTGGTATTTTATTGTGGTATCAATGCACGTTTATAACATGGTTTCACTGTTTTCTTTTCTGTATATTTCACAGTAGGCACTAATAGTCTCACTATAATTAAAGCTTCTCTTCAATGTAAATAATTATTGCACATAAATGCATTCAAGGCCTACAGAGATGTGCACAAATACATTAAATAATCTGCTGAATTGACATTCAAAGTACAGCTGGATCAAATCAATGCAATATATTACATTGATAAAATCACTCAAAAACCTGAAAATGTGTTGGTACCTGCCAGAAAACTGTTTGATATTTACGACAAATTAAGACACAATCCAACAATTCCTGCAATTTACATTTATCTGCTGTTATTTATGTTTCAAATGAGATAAAATAAAATGTGTAGATCTAATTATTATATTGTTGCACTGTTGCCCAGTAAAAAAAAAAAACCATCAGAAAGCCCACCTTCTGCTCCATATTTGTTTAAATTAGCCAGTTTATCGACAGTCGCACCATTATTTCCTCTGAGGGTGTCGTGTCTTTCATCTCCACAAGAGGGCGGTGTCATGTTAAGAACTGAGTTTGCCTGAAATTACTGGGGGGGGGGGGCCTTCTTGTTTGAGGCCATCCACAATGTCTGGTCATGTGTGTACACCTGTGTTCATTCATGTGTCATCATCGCCTTGTATTGGCCCAACTGAGGATGTAAGAGCTGTGACCATTTGCTACTGTCTGTTTTAGGACACTGTGACCCTCTCCTGCAGAGCTGTGGACCAGCTTGAGTCCAGAAGCTTGGAGACCCTGTAGGACACTGAACCAATAGTGGAGCACTTCCTCATTGGTTCCGCCCACCTCAAACCCTGGCCATTGCATGTGGACCTGGGCAACCAGATGATGAACATTCTGCAGAGTTCCTGACTCAATCCAGTTCTGGAAAACTCGCCACTCAGCACTCAGCAGGTCCGCATACAGGAAATGAACCTAAAGAGAATAGACAATATATATATATATATATATATATATATATATATATGACAAGACATTCACTATTCTGTAGCACTGCACAATGACGTATCCACATCATTGTGCAGTGTCCATGGTACTGTCTGCATTGTTAATAGCATATTGTTGTGATTTTTTAATCTTGTATAAAGTCTTCCTGATTTCCAGAGCCTTCCTGTTGCTTTGGAATCAAAGACTTAATCAGTCAATCCAAATACTATTTCATAAATGGAAGTCTTCTACCACTTCTTATAACGTTGGCCGACACATACTCAAACTGTAGGTGTGTGGCTCCCTCTTGTGGCTGTAGGATGTAACTGGACCAGTGTGTGATTCACTTACTTAAATTGTTGCCATGGCAGCTAGGGATGGCGCAGAGCCCTGTTGCTATGGGAACATACAAGTAAGAGAGCTTTCTGGGTATGTTGGGGTGAAAAGACTCTAAGGTATGTTTATTCGGCCCTGTTTCTCCAAATGTCTGTGTGCATGTGTGTGTATGTGTATATGTGTCTGTGTATGTGTGTATGTATCTGTGTGTGTGTGTGTGTCTTACTGTGCGATGTCCCAGAGATGCCATGATATCTGCCAGTGTTTGAGAAACACTACCCGGGCTGCCTCTCGTCTTCTGCTTGCGCTTCCTTGCAGCTCGCCACTCCAGCCACATCTTGTGCTGGCTGACCACGCCTCCATCACCATGGTTGCTGGCCAAACTGTTTCCAAGGTGACCACCAGACGCACTGGAGCTGCTGGGATCAAAACTGTGGACTTCACATCCCAGCCCTGACACAGTCTTTAGAAAATCTGCGTCTAACCCATCCATACTAGAGAGACAACAAGAAAAAAAGAAGAAAAAAAACAGACAGACAGAGAGAAAAAAGGTGGTTTGAAGATTATCGCATGCATGATTAAACATGAATTGCACTGTTTATTCCAATTCTGCCAGCGATATGAATGCATAAGCATCACAGCACATGCACAGACACGTGGACATAATGTACAGACATGGGCACACCTAAAAGAGTATGCAACACAAGGCCTATCTGCAGCTGGAAGGAGCCAGTCCTCAGCACACAGCAGCCATGGGGAATCCTCAGGGGGCCGTGAGGCCTGAGCCCGACCCGGAGACAAAACCCTGGAGCAGTTCAACTGGAGATGGACAGGAGAGGAGAGGGTCACATGAGATGGGCTGACTAGAGGTCTGAGAACATTCAGTCATGCAGATATAGCATACAAAAGAGAGTAAGTTAAAATAGAAGTTGTGTAGAATTTGTGAGAACATTTCAGTCCAAGTATTAAGTAACGCAAAATTATTTTCTGATTTAAAAAAAAGACTCTTAAATGTGAGTTTAAGTTGATGATAGTTATTAACCTAAGTAACTTTGAGAGCCATCGCAACTTCTTGCAGGTATTGAATAATACCTGCAAAGTCAACACAATATACTTTGTGTTGCAAAGTCAACACAATATACTTTTCTTCCCAGTTCCCCGGCACCTGGTGTTACATAAGGCTTAACTCTCGTTTGGGAGTTTCTCGTCTGGAACTGAAAGTCCTCACTGGCTTCAGGTTTTTCAGACTTCTGCTGCCAGGATGCTGACAGCGCCTGACTGATCATATTACTGCTATGTTAACCCCCACGCTGGAAGTCTGCAGAAGAAGTGAAGTAGTTGAAAAAGTGAAGTTTTTATTGATTAATTTGAAGGCTTGGCAATATCTAACTCTTGGCTCCAGTATCAGTAGATCCCTATTGGCCAGAGTGTATTCTTAAGACGTTCAAGGAGGGCCCGATATATTTGACCGGTTGTTTCCAACCGGATAGTGAGGACTATTTTCCATTTTAACAAAATGCAACATTCACACAGTTAAAATATGCCAAATAAAGTAAATACAAATTAGAAGTGTCCAAATTGTGTTAGGTACTGTTTATGATATTAGTGGCCTATAAAAGTGCATTCATTTGACACATTGACAGCACTACTGTGCTTTAGGAGATGTTCTGTGTACTCCACCTGTGGCCTGGTAATATACGTGATGATACGATTGAGTTCTGCTGTGAAGGACGGCTCGTCTGCCGCCCACGGCTGCACCTCCAGTGTTCTGGGTCCCATCTGGGAAGATGCACACAATACACATCAATATATGATATATCAATATCATATAGGAATAGCAATGACAGTAATGTGTGTGAGTGTGTCTGTCTGCTCCAGGTATGACTGCTGAGGATGCAGGTCACAGCCTGACCTCAGTCCTGCTGGTAACATATTTGCCTGAGGCACTGTAACAGTCACACACACACACACACACACACACACACACACACACACACACACACACACACACACACACACACACACACACACACACACACACACACACATACACACAGCCCCCCACCCAACTCACACTGAACCCAGTGGTCACCATGGTAACCTCAGCAGGGAGTGGAGGGGGGGGGATGGTTGATGATTCACGAGAATGAGTCAGAGAGTTTAGCCTTGGGCAGAAAAATGAGACAGTGAGAGAAAAAGAGAATGAAAAAGAGAGGGTGAGGAGAGTTTGAGGTAAAGAGAGGACAGATGCCCCCCCCCCCCCCCCCCCCCCACACACACACAGATGAAAGTTGGAGCTCTCACCAACTGAAGAGGAAAGAGAGAACAGCTGTCACCTCTCTCTGATCTAGAGTCAGTACTGTGCTCACCCTCTGCCCTCACCTGTTCCATAGAGCTGTGCACAAACTGACCCAGCACAGTGAATAAACACCACATCAGCAGTCTTTTTAAAATCCGTGTTCCTACTGTAGTTTCCTAAATGACATGATCTGTCTCATACTTACTCTCAGTTCAAATTTACTTGGTTTAATTGGTTTTAAGGTGCGCAATATAGCATCAGATTAAGCGGGATGTGAGTAAATAGTTTCACGTAAAATTAAATATAGTTAAGTCTAATCATATCAATACATAGGCTGTTTGTTCCGTGGAAATAGGCTCATGTAATTCAGAAACATGTAAATACAATGTTATTTCCCGTGTTATACCTGGCGCGAGTGCATCTCGTTCTCATCCTCGTACACTCGTGCCAGCTTCCTTCTCTCCCCATCTTCCACCTCTACCTCCTGCTCCTCCTCCTCCTCCTCTTCCTCCTCCTCCAACCCCGGACCCCGGGACGGGGATCCCCGTTGGCGTGAGTTCCTGTCCGGTTCGATGCTGATAACGGAAAAGGCCACCTCTTGCTCCACCCCCGCCCTCGCGGTTCGAGGTAACCGTGGTCCGACGACGAGGAGCTGGAGCGCGAGGAGGAACGGCGGGATTAAGAGAAGTAGGATCCCCGGGAGGGGGAGACGACCGCGGCCCCAGCGCCGCGCACAGCTTCGCATTCCTCCTCCGTGGCGACACCGGGGCACATCTCCGGCACGGTGCCCTGAGATTCAACTTTTTTTTTCTCCAGTCGGGCAACAGAGGAAAGTCCCTGCTGAGAACACCCCTCCTACCCTTTCTTCCCCGACCTCCTTCTCCGTCATCTTCTTGTTCTTACCCTCAGGGGGAAGTTGTGATGACGAGGCGCATTCCTTGTTCAAAGGCGGCCTTGTTGACACAGTGAATGCCGCCTTATTTGGCCCATAACTACCTCATTCAGTTTAAAATGAACCCAAATGTTGGTTTAAACCCCCTACTCGGCCATACATTGAGAACACGTCTCACAAGAAATGAGAGGCGTTAGGCTTTTCTCAGCAAAATGCTAAATTAAAAAAGTTTTAAATTTTTTTTTTAAGTAGGCTAATTAGCCTAAAAATCATTATAACAAATATTTCGATTAGTAATATTACTGATACAGTCGTATTTGTTACTTAGGAGATTCACGTTTTGCATAGATTACTAAGCATATGATTAGTTTACAAAATAAGACACCTGGTAATAACCCACCTGAACATTGAGTTGTTAAGATGTGCTGCCTCTTGAGCAGCTATAGTCCTACATTAACCTCATTGGATCAAGGGGCCTTCTGCTATAATAACATGTTTAGGACTACTTTGCTTTAAGGGGCTACATTTTGCTGATAATATTATTAAAATATATTTTGAATGCAGGACTTGTGATGGAGTATGCCTGTTTTTACATTGTGGTAAAAGATCTGAATACGTTTACCGCTGATTGAGAAATTACATTACAGTGTGTGGCAGTTTATAACTCACTGACAGTATGGATTTTAGTTGGCTGTAAATAATTTGTATTTAAATGAAATGCTGCTATTATAGTAGCCCACAAAAGAAAAGTCTGAAAGAGAGCTGTTGCTCTGCACCTTCTTCCTCTCTGTCTGTCATAGCGTTGTCGACAGTGTGCGTGTTCCCTTCCACATACAGTGGAATGTCACAGCAAACACATTTCCTCCAGCCATGTCTGAGTCTATTTAGTCAGCCTGTTGACAAACTGTACACAATATGCAGCCAGTAAACTCCCCCCATCTGCTTTCTTTCTCTCTCACTCACTCTGTCTGGCACTGGCACACACACACACACACACACACACACACACACACACACACACACACACACACACACACACACACACACACACACACACACACACACACACACACACACACACACAAACAAGCTGCAGATGTATACTATTTGCTCTAGTATAGCAAGTTTCCCCATGAGGACATGAAATGAGCACGGGATCCCTTCCTGTCATCTCTCTGCTACCACCAGGCCTTTACGCCATTTCCTTATTTGGAAGTATTTTGAAACCCTACATATTTGTACATTTTGTTTCAGTGGCTTTAGGACCTCTCCGACACTATTTTCTGATTTCCTCAGTCTGGTTTCTTTTATTTCCCCTCCAACACATCCTCCCCTCCCACAATCCATTCCTCTTCTCCCCTCCCTTTCACTCCCTGTCGAATTGTGTCCTTGACTGAACTCTCTTGCTCACAGTCCCAGACAGCCTGGGCAAAGCCCAATACTCAGGGAGGCTCTAACACACACACACACACACACACACACACACACACACACACACACACACACACACACACACACACACACACACACACACACACACACACACACACACACACACACACACACACACACACACACACACACCTCCCATAATCTCTTAAAGAAGCAGTATGCTATAGACAAGATTACCAATGGCAAGAACAGAATGTGTATTTAAATATTTTGCACCTCAGATACGTACATGATATGTAACAGACAGATATACAATTTTTTTCATCACAAAAAACACCAAACAACACAAGACCACAGAAAAAAGAAGGGAGAGAGTGAAAGAAAGAATGAGACCCCGCCAAGACTTTGGTGTCTGGGGAGCTTCACTCCTTTTGACCCCACAGGCACGCACACACACGCTCACACAAACATAAATGCACACGTACACACAAGTACATGCATTACTGCAGTCACACAAACACACCCTCCTCTGTCTCACATTCGCACACAGAAAACGAGAGTCTCTTTGGGGCCGTTGTGTGATTTCAATGTCTCTTTCCCTTGTAGTTAAAACATTAAAACACAGGATGTTGGGTCTCCATGCTGCAGTCCGCTCTCCCCCCGGAGCAGAGAAACCATGGCAGAACGCTGAGGAGAGCATGTTGATGACGGACCCTCAAAATGAAGAGGGGGCTTCTGGCTTGGAGCTGGAGTCATATGTACAGATGCTGGTATTTCAAGAGCAGAAACTGGTTCAGTCCACTTTTCTCTTATGGGACACAACACAAGGAGTGCACAGAGCGGGACACTTGCTAGGCTCATGGTATTTAAAAAGTTGATTTGGGCTCAGATGCGGTTCACGTTTGGGCACAAGACAGAAATGAAGGTTGAGTGCAGAACATAGTTGCTGGTTTAGCAGAGGAGGGGAGGTTAAGATCGAGCAGATGAAAGAAACAGAAAGAGAAAGAGAGTTGTGTGATCGTCCATATTGCAGATGTACAGAACAGGACCAGAAAGGTTTGGCGAGATACAGACTTCTGGGAACCGGAGTCCTCTATGTATCACAGCAGGACATGAAGCGGCGAGGAAATAGGTTTGTCTCTGTCCATCAGCGTCTGGTATTCATCTGTCAGCTACTTGGCTATTCCCTTTTTCCAGCAGAGAGTGTGAGAGTGTTCACATGTATGGTTTAATGTGCCCATGTATAGGTAGTGTATTAATCTGCACATGCGTGTCTGTGTTTGTGTGTGTCTGTTTGTGTGTGCGTGTGTGTGTATGCTTGGGTGTGTAAATTGCGGTTGATATTGATTGTCAATGCTGGAGAATTAAAGCTTTACTGTCCCAAAGCTGGCAGCTAAATTCTCACCCTTCATTTCACAAACTCTACACAAAGAAGTCTCCTTAACAAAAAAAGAAGAAAAAAAAGTTTGCAAATCTGTAAAAGCTTGTATTGAGTGCACCTGGAAGAAAAACAAAGGGAGAGAGAAAGAGGTTAAGAGAGCTGGTATAATATGAGACTGATATTTTTGACAGTTGTAAAATGAAAAGCATACAATGAATTGAACCGTGACACTATGTTACCATATTTGCAAATATACTTGACTGTAAGGGAAGCCAATCATTTTCTTTGGTGCTAAAAGTAACCTGTACACTTTGGTGACTTTTATTGATTTATATATTTGAAATACAACTTAAGAGTTTACGTTCACTTGAATATGGATCGAAACACACAATACCATAAAACACATCCACCTATAACTTCCATTAAATTAACAACAATTTTCCCACATGGACCGAGAGAGTACCTAGTGTACCTAGAGTCTTGCAAAAGCTATTAAGAAATGTTATTAAACCAGACCTTTCTATATACCAATTAGATCAGGCTGTACTGTAAAATGTCTGCAAATGGATTAATACATCTATAGTAAGTATGTTTTCTACTTATCTTTAATATAAAAATTAAAGAACTGTCAAAACAAAAGTATGGTCTCATCAGTAATCAGACACTCCTCTGGACATTTCTATAAGAGCTCTACTCGTGGTTAGTTAGTTAATTCTAGGATGGCCTCATTGTGTGTGCGAAAGTTAAATAAACACACCTGCTGTTACAGGCTGGTGACGCTGAAGCTGTCATCATTGGCTGTGTCCAGGAGCTGGCACAGCACCCCACCTCCCTGAGCCGCTTGGGAGGGGTAGCGGTGTCCAATGCCCTGGTAGGATTGGTGGGACAAGGAGTAGCCACCAGTGTCCTCCTGATGGGGCGAGGAGTCCAGGGGAGGTTTGGGGTATGGTGAGTGAGGCAAGGGGCCCTGGCGGTGGCCTGTGCTCATATTGTGGGGGGTCAGATCCCGCTTGTGGGGGGCCAAGGTTGAGGGAGGGCTGCACTCCTCGTAAAGCACAGGTGTTGAGTGGGAGTGGAGGCTGGTACTGGGGTTGGAGTGTGTGTGGGTGGCTAGGTGGGAGTTGGTGTTGGTGTGTGTATTGTGGTGGGGCTGATTGTTGGTGTGGGGGTTTGAGTGGGAGAGGGGGTTACTCTGGAGCAGTGAGGTGGGATGGGTGTTGGTGTGCGGCTGTGTGTTGTGATGGTGTGTGTCATGGAGGGTCGGTATCATGTGTGTGTGTGTATTCGCATTTGGGCTAGCGAGCGGATTTCCGTGTGTATTTCCATGAGGACTTGTGTGCGGGTTACTGTGTGTGTGCACGGCTGAATTTGAGTGTGTGCTGTGCGTGTGCGGGCTGGGGCTGCCGCTGTGCGATGTCTGTCCGTACCAATAGGGGGAGCTGCAGTAGCTGGGAGAGTCATACTGTGAGAACTGTGGGTCTTTTGGAGGAGGGCGATGTGAGGGACTCAGTGCTGTGGCGCAGAGGGGTGTTATCCGTGGTGAGGGAGAGCAGGAGGGGGAGAATGTCCTGGACGGGACAGGGTGGTAAGACTGGGGTGGAGGAGGGGTGGGCTTGGGAGGGTAAGGGGGAGATGAGACACTTGGTGAGAGGGAGGAGGAGGACTCTCCAGGGTATAAGGCTGGATATCGCTCCTCAGAGGAAGGTGTGGAGGGGTGGGCAGAGTAAGGGGAAGGGTACTCACAGGGGTCCTGGAGGTAGCTAGAAGGTGGTGCAGGATTGGGAGTGGCCAGGGGAGAGAGGCTACTACTGTCTCCACTGTAATAGTCCAGCCCCTCCTGGAACAGCCCAGACCCCTCTGGACCTCCAGCAGTCACTGCTCCAGATGAAGAGGCAGCCCTGCCCCTGCCTTTGGCCCCTGAAGGCCGCTCTCTCTGGCATGGAGACAAACCTCCTCTGCCTCCTCTAGACCCTCTGCCCCGTCCACCAACCCCTCCCCGCTTAGGTCCAGGAGTAGGCGTTGGGGAGGGACTGGATGGGGAATCCGAGTGTAAAGCAGAACCTCCTTCTTTTTCGACTTGTGGGTCAGTCCGTTTCCTTCGACCCCGACCGGGTTTGCTGGTTCCCCCGCCCTGGAAGAGGACGTTCTGGCTCCAGTTATACGAGGGCCCAGAAGCACTCTCGTGCCAATCCATCATCAGCTTCTCCAGGCTGGACAGACTTGATTGACCCCCATCTCCACTAACAGAAGCAGCTTCATTCAATTTGTACGTGCCACATGTGGAGCTAGGTCCACTACCAGTGGCTGCAGAGCCGAGATGTGAGGAGTCAGAGGAGGATTCTGATAGACTTTCAGGAAAAGGTTGACGCTTGGCCTTCTGGGGGGTGTAGTTTGAGATATCCAAGATGTCTTTGGACTCACTGGAGCCATACTCACTGTAGCCGTGATACTGAGGCCCAAAGCCGTCTGTTGACCAGCCACCGTAACCTTGTCTGAAAAAGAAATATAAATATAGCAACACGAATTATGAAATGCACTTGAGGAAAATGTGTGCACTTATGTGTGCATATATTTTAACTTCCACTGCTCTATGTTCCAGTTCCACCAATCAGTGAAAGAAACCTGAAGAGAAAACTGTTAATGCATGTTCTGATTATAGATTACTAGCTGGATAAACACAGTGCACGTTTTAGCCCCAAGTCCACTAGTGTCAGGTATCGACTGTTAATTAGCACATGGTTCAAATTGAAAATTATGTGCTGGAGTGAAACATTTATATTAAGTAATTCACATCTCTTTGATCCTGCTGTGGCTGAACTTGATAATTTAACACAAAGAAAACATTTAATGCCTTATTCATTAGAACATACCAAGTCAGAATATGTGTGAAAAGGCCAGTTGGAAATTTCTTGAACTCATTGTATGACTTTTTTAGCTTTTTTGTAACGACAGAACGCACAAGTGATTTACCTGTAGCTCCACTGATTGTTGTTGTACTGTTTGTAACCTTCTGGAGAGGAGCTGAAGGGGCTACTTTTGGCCACAGACATGTATCCTCCTCCTGGTGATGTGGGTCCTGCTGACTCCCCCCGCAACATGGAGGAATGACCTGCTGCAGGATATCCACAAAAGCCTCGCCTGGCTGCTGCCTGGTAGCTAGAATAACCCATTTGACCAACAGTGGTGGCCTTGCCACTGTTGTGTCCAGATCCATATGCAAAGCTGCAATCTGAGGATCTCTGTGGCACGGCAGGAGAAGAGGAGGAGTAGCCAGATGAGTAGTGGCCAAAAGAGGCGGGATGGGGGGAGCTAGGAGAGTGTGAGAGAGACGGAGGAGTGGATTTGGGATAGGTAGAAGTGGTGGGGGATGTTTGGGCCAGGCTGCTATAGCTGTATGGAGGCCTGGCTGAGGAGCAATGTGTCTGAGATAAACCCTCCACCCCAGAACTTGCACCCTTGGAGCTCCACTTGGGGAATGCAGGGGACCAGCTGTGACCCGCAGCTGGACTGGATGGCTCATAACCAGGGGTGGATGACGCTTTTCGGGGGTCTGACTGCGAGGAGGAGATGTCCAACAGGTCTGATGAATCATCTGAGTCGAGGAGTGACCGGAAATATCCAGCAAACAGGCTTTGTGAGTCCTCCCCAGCTGGCCCAACCCCTCTGCTTCCTCCTGAACTGTTGTAAGCACCTCCCCTTCCAACCTCGCAGGAGGAAAAGCCTCCCCTTGGAGATCCACAGAGCTGATACCCACCCAAACCTTTCTCCTTGTCTATACCCCCCTCCCCCCAGCCACCTGCCCCATTGGGCCAGTCCTGCCCCATGGACATACCCAGTCCTTTAGATGCACCATTTTTTCTCACACGTCTCTTCTTGGCTACTTTCTCTCCCCCAGACTCAGTTCCTACGATTCCCCCTCCCCTACCACCTGTACCCTTTCCCCTTTTCTTAGGTAATCCATGCTCAGACATGGGGCTCGGTTTCTGATTCTTGCCAATGGATTCAAAGAAGTCACTGAACGTGCTCTTATTGCGCTCACTGCCCCCGATCCCCCCTGCTCCTGCTCCACCTCTTCCACTGCCCCCTCCTCTGCCCCCTCGGGGGCGTCTATACCCAGTGAGCCGGTGGAGCAGGTTGGATATTCCAGGATTTTCCAAGGGGGTATGAAAGCTTTCAGGCTCACTGGGTGTCCAGCAGCGCGGGGGAGAGCAGCGGCCAGTGGCAGGAGGCTGGCGGTTTAAAAAGGCCAATTTGGACAGAACATCCCCGTACTCTGTTTTCACATCATTAGTATCGTTAACATACGATGGATAAGGGGAAGGGAGTTTAGCCCGCCGACGTCTCTGGGGCTTCTTGGGCTGGTCTCCATTACCACCAGCATTCCCGGCATTTGGAAGCTCTCCCGGTATTCCTGGCAGAGCCTGTTTAGGTGGCCGTCCCCGCCTGCGTTTGAGAATGACCGGTAGTTCTCCAGGAGGGAACATCACCATAACACTCTTTCCATTGTTCTTCATTCGAAGAAGTGCCGTCGGCTCTCGAACTACATCTGAGCCTTCCAGACCATCATTGCCTTTTTCTGTCCCTGTAAAAGTCTCCAAATTGGAAATCTTGTAGCTTTTCTGTCTGCGGCTCAGGCTGACAGGTATGCGAGCCACCTTGACAACAATCTTCCTCACCTGTGAAGCAGAAACCAGCATGAGACATATGCAATTGTAAATTGTATAAACATCTATGTCATACATGGAATGAAACAGTGTCAAGAGAGTAACTACAATGATATGTAACCATAAATCAACTTACACCTACAAAACGTCCACGTCTCCTGTTTTTGGGAGGAGATACCCCCTCTGCAACGGGCTCCGGCTTCACAGTTAGAGGTGCAGCGATGGTGGATGTGTTTGCTAATGGTAGATGAGGGGTAGTAGCACAATGAGCCATGGACCGTGCTGCCTGACGCTGTTTAACACTTTTAGGAGCGGCTTTATGGACAGGTTTTGGTGCAGGCCTAGACCTGGATTTAGGTCCAGGTTTATGGCCAAGTCTGGGCCCAGGTTTAGGTATAGCTTTAGGTACAGTTTTGGGTACAGTTAGAGCAAGCGCAATCTCTGTAGGACAGGGAGCCGTGGGGAGAACAGCCTCCACCGAGGAATGCTCTTCTTTCTCTCCAACGGCAACCTCCTCCTCTTTAACCCTCCAGATCTTCTCCTCCAATACTTCATCTTCCTCCTCTACTCCCTTCTCCCGTCCTGCTCTCTTCTCCCCGTCCTCTAAGCTTCGGCGGAGGCGGGAGGATTTGCGCAGGTGACAGGGAAAGCGGGGACGTCCAGAGCTGCGGAGTGCATATTTCTTCTCTGCCTCCACAGGAAGAGGAGCAGAGCCTGTGTTTGGGTTTGGACCAATAGGGGCTGGACAAAAGGTTGAGGGGTTTTCTGTCTCTGCAGTGAGAACTGGGGAAGCCCGCTGATTGGTGGCGGCAGGATGATTGCCAAGTTCCAAAGACAGGGGTTGAGGTGAGGTTGTGTTTATGGCCTCTGGTGTGATAGTCCTGGAGTGTTCAGGTCCTACAGAACCCGTAGGTGGGTTGATTTCCATGTGTCCACAATTATCCATGTGTGCTTTCGAAACAGCCTGTGTGTGCACATCTGGTTCAATGTGCGTTTGCATGTCCCTAATTGTCTCTGCAAATGTGTGCGTCTCAGCGGTAGTGTGAGTCTCCGTCTGCCTGCGCGGGCAGGTGCTGTGCCCCAGCCTTCTATGTTGATGGAGGCCGTTTGCCACGGCTGAAGGAGAGGAGGGAAAGAGGTTGGAGGTCACTGGTGCCAATCCATTTTTAGAGGGATCCTGGGACCCCTCCTGGAGCCCGAGTTCCCTGGTCCAGAGCTCAGCCCCTGCCAGCCCCTCCAGCTCCCCCACACACGCTTTTTCCTCTGCTTGAGTCCCACCACAGCTTACTGGAGCCCCAGTTTGGCCTGAATGTAGGTGCGCTGACAAGCCACTCATTCAGTGGACAGTCTTGCTGGTGCTGAGTGAGGAAAGAGGGATGTTTTCTGACGTATGAAAATTAGGGTTTTGCTCTTTGTCACTGTAGCGTCGTCTTCTTCTAACAGCAGGAAAGTGCAGTGACCTGAGGACAGAAATGTATACAATATTGTCAAAAAGTATGATATTATAAAAACAATATCATCAATATAAGGATTTATATTATCAATAGGCAAGGCAAGTTTATCTATATAGCACATTTCAACAACAAGGCGATTCGAAGTGCTTCACATAAAACCATTAAAAGCATCAAAACACATGCAGAAGAAAACAGGATTTACAAACAGTTAAGAACATTCATTAAAACATTAAAACAGTCAAAAAGCAAAATAAAAAAAATTGAATAAAAGTTGCAGTGCAGTTTAAGAAATAAAATGCAGTAGTGAGAAGTACACAGATGTGTTAACATTTCCTGGTTGCATTCAAGACATTTCATCTAAACGCTAAATATATTGGTCATCAAATACTACACCAAAAAAAATCAAACATTTGCACCACAGATATAATTGTGGCTGTGTGATAGTTTTTTTGGCAATGGGCCATACAGCTAATTTGTAACGCACTCTATTCTATTAACTGTGCCACCCACACAGCAGCATTACAACATTAGATTACATTTACCATTCATAACCCCCTGCTCAATTGGTTGCTTTTACCGTATGGTTGTGGCGCTGATTCTGATTCTGATTCTGATTCCGAGTTGAGCCTCACTCTGTCTGCCTGACTGGCTCTGTTCTGCAGGGGATCATTGGGTCATCAATACTGCAGTGGAGTGCTCACATACTTCTCTCTCATCCCTCTGCTCCTGTCTTTTGCTCATGGCTGCTAGAGTGAGAGACAGAGACAGAGAAGACAGACAGGAAGGGATAGTTTGTTGAAAAAAGTGGGAGAAATGGAGGAGAGGAGGAGGAGGGTGAAGCAGAAAGAAAAAGAGAATAAGAGATTAGTACATGATGTCACAACATGCATCATCAGACCAGACTATAATCAGTATTTTGGTGAGGGCTGCACCATCTCACAGCAGAGGCTTTTTATTTTGGAGGATGACTTGCAATACACCTTTTCTTCTTTTTTTTTTACTTAGTAATTCATTTCCACGTGTTCCAGCAGACTGAAGGTATGTAAACCAGTGCCACTTCAGCTATTCTGTTGTAATTTTAATGTGCTCTATAACAAACACTGAGGGTCATCACTACATGATGAAGACCATGCTCACAGAGTCATGTATTGTGTGTGCGATTGAGTGAGTTGTGCCGCTTTTTAATTTTTTTTATCTCACCATATTTGTGTGGGTAGATGTACATGTTGTAAAAATCCACAAATTATAATAAGCAGTTGAGTAGTAGTGAAAAGCACACATACTCACACAGCACACCACATTTCGCCCAAAACTATTGAAATACATTACAAAGCACAAGACTTCAAGGGTGCAACAAGAATGTGTGAATAATCGCAGCCACCAGGGGGAAGCAGAGAGGTGATGAATAGAGGTGTTGAGAGGATGGAGAGATGAAGGTGACAGAAAGACAGGAACTATAGAGGGATTATGGAAACCCAGAGCAGAGGGGAAATGGAAGTACAGATTGCCAGAACAAACACAAGTCTTATGAAATCTGCTATCAGACTCACACATGACTGCATGCACACATTCAAACACAAACACAAGTATACGTGCCACACTATCACGCATATCCACGCACGGCTGCCTGAAACAGTGTACCACACTCTGCACATACAAAACAATCTTGTCCATCCTCTGATCTCTCTGCCTCCCTCTCCAACATATGGTTCTGATTAGGAGGGAGAGGGAGAGAGAAAGAAAGAGGGGGACAAGGAGGGGAGGGGGGTTAGAGACACTAATAAGTGCAAGAATGGGTGAGAAAGTATGAAAGAGGGCAAGAGAGAGAAGAAGAGCAGAGAGGGGAAAGACACGATTGAGACATGGAAAGGATGGTAAGTTGGGCAGAGGCAGACAGATTTAAGAAAAACAAAAGGAGGTCGAAAAAGTTGAAGGAGGTGAGCGGAAGAAACAGTAGAGGAAGAGAAGGAGGCAGAGTAAGAGAGTTTAGCTGGAGCAGAGGCTGCACACATGGACCAGACCAACCTCAACGTTCTGCTGCTCTTAGGAATGATACAACTACAAACACACATGGAGATAAACACACACAACACACTTTCTTTAACCCCCTCACCCACTCCCCCTCGCGCCCACTGCTGTCTCCCTGCCTCTCTTCTCTCCCATTCTCGTTCTCACTTTCTCTCTCGTCTAATTAACAGCATTGCTTAATTAAGGCTCCGTCTGACCGGTGTATGAGAGAGGGAGAAGAACACATGCTTTAATTAAACATTGCTGCACATGTGCTTACACATACAGTACATGCACGCCCTGTCACTCACAGACACACAAAGACACATGCAAATTTGCCCCCACAGCTTCATCCTCCCACACACTCACACATCAATTTGCACATAAAGACATACATGCCACACACACACACACACACACACACACACACACACACACACACACACACACACACACGTATGTAGTCATGCACAATTACACACAAAACAAAGACACACATGCAAATATCTCTCTACTGTGCTCGGCGGGGGGTATTCTGAGCTTATACCAGCCAATCAAACGCTCCCACTATGATTCATTGTTTAAGCAAACACTCCTGGCATCCGTCAACTGCCATTCCAATATGTTCAACCTCATACGTAGCGAATGCGTTTTGGTGCATTTTACTGTGAATGGCTCAGTGGCGTAGCATTGTCTCTGTGAGAACAGTCGATGTGTGCGCTGCTCCCACATGATGATCTGTTGAATCTGTTTCACAAAGAGCAGCTTTCCTATGTTTATCGTTTGAACATTTTTAATCTTGTGTATTTCTTATCTGCACGTCAAAGTTTTTGGTGCTATTATGCACCACGGAGTGTGCACATACCCTCATGCCAGTGGGAAATCAGAGATGAGAACTTGTAATTTTCCAGTTTGGGCAGTTGCCCTGTTGTGCATAGTCTGAGAGGAACAATCATTCTGTACATGGTAGCTGAACAGCATATCTATTCTCTCCCCATCTATCTCGCTGCCACAAAGGCTTGCAGACTCACAGGGCTGCCAGCAGCAACCCTCAATGAGGAACTAGACCCTGTGTGTATACATGTGAGTGTGAGTGTGTGTGTGTGTGTGTGTGTGTGTGTGTGTGTGTGTGTGTGTGTGTGTGTGTGTGTGTGTGTGTGTGTGTGTGAGAGAGAGAGATTGAGTGTAATTGTGAGTGCTGAGAGAGAGAGAGAGAGAGAGAGAGAGAGAGAGAGAGAGAGAGACAGAGGAAATGTGTATGTGCTTGCACGCATGTGTGTCTCTGCGAGTGCACGTGTATGAGTGTGTCTTCCTGGGTGTGTTTGTAAAAGCACTCACCGAGCTCTAACGGGTGTGCAGTTGTTGCTAAGAGACAGGCAGCAGCACCGAAACAAGCATGGGGGGGTGTAAGGGAGGGGGATATGGAGGGGAGGGAGAAGGAGAGAGAGAGAGAGGTGGTGAGGGGAGGAGGGGGGCGCTCCACAGAGAGGTTTAGACAGATAAGAAAAAGAGGGGATAAAACAGAGCGCGATGGAGAAAGTGTATGTGAGGCCAAGAGAGAAGAGGGGGGGGGGGGGGGGGGGGGGGGGGTGCACAGAGACCGAGTGACACTGTGCAGAAACTACCATCCGCCTCTCAACCTGCAGCCCCGACAGCCTCAAATATAACACACAACAACTTTTTCTTCCAAAAGAAAATCATTAAGAGGAAAATTAAAGAAATATATAAACAAAACTGTTTGACAACTTGATGACAAACTGTTCTCAGTCATCCGTGAGGGGTTTTCAGTGTGAACAAGTGAGTCATGCTGTATTCCAGGTAATAAACGTCTGTCTGGCTTTGTCATTGAAACATTACACATCACATGACACAGCATGTGAACTGTATACTCACTGTGTGAATGCCAAATCAAATACTTAACCGTGAATTCAAGGCCTCTTTTTTTTACGTATATAGCTCGTATATATGTAGAAAAAAATGACAAAGAAATAGAACTGTATATGTTTATATTACTGCATATTGATGTGATTTGTTTGAAGATATACAAAACTTTATTCATCTCCAACAGCATTACAGAACATAAGAATAAACTTAATTTAACATGAGCACAAACTATATTGTACCTTGGCATCACTGTTGAAGTCAAGAACAAGTCTGGACCAGTTTCTAAAATTTGAAAAGCGTTTTGGTATAGAGGCAGACTGCGTACTTTCCACTAAAGTGTCCTTGCTTTACGCTTCTTTTCTAAGTGCAGATAAAAGTTTGACGTGGTCCCAGCTGTCGCAATCAGTGACGATGTAGAATTTACGTACTGCTGTGTATTTCATTTTAGATGCTGTTTTTCATGTGGGTGTGAAGGGCGGCAGGGAGCGGTGACAGCCGATAATAGTAACAAATATTTCAAATGCATCAAGATAGTGGTTGCATTTGAAGCAGGAAGTTTTACAACCAATCACAGTAATGATAACAAATAAATCAGTCAATGCACCGGCAGTTTAGTGATGTTGAGAGTTGTGGTCATGACTGGTCAAGAAATAAAATCCAGAGGTCTCTTTGTCAGAGACTGAAATGAGACATTCAAAAAGTCTCGATCTTAAACTGATACTGTTGCTTGACGGTTGTATTTAAAGACTGTATCTTTCTTCCCACTGTGGGGAGAAAGTTTTCTATATTTACTCAATATTCAGCCAAATGGTGCAAAGTTTTAATTCAACTAAAATGAAAAAAATTATAAAAAATATAGATATGTTCTTGCCTTGACTGTAGTGGGTTGTAGCGACTAAATCTGAACAGCTTGAATTTAAGCACATCCAAACTTAACAGACCTGGGTTTTTTGAGAGCTTGAGGTGTGTGTTAGTGTGCCAAAGGAGGCGAGGAATGTTATACACATATATCGCACTACTGGGGCCTGCATGCTTGCACACAAATTACCAACAGCAACCTTCAAAAACAAAGCTGAACTTTGGGCTTTGCAGCTCCATGCACATGCACGTCAGTCAAACAGAGACAGTCCAACTAACACTTGCACTTACACACAGATTCTCACCCCCCACCCACTCACACTATCCTTCACTCTGACCTCTCCTCCACCATCCCCCCAAAAAACCCACTCCCACCTCCCCAGCTGCAGGAAATTCCTAATGATCTCCATCATCAGTGTGCGTGTTGTATCTCCTGCCAAGAGCAAGCGTGTGCGCTCGCTCATACGCTACAAACACACATACAAAGCATATAAATGAGCAGAGAGCAACACATAAACCATATGTGCAGACAAACAAAAAGGCAGACAGACGTTCAGACAGACAGACACACATCTAACGTAAACAGACTTCACACAGACCAGATACAGTGGCTGCTCAGCCAAGGATGTACACGGGGGACTGGAGAAGTAGAACCAGGACCCCCCACCCCCATCCGACTGTCTCGCTATCCGACTGTCTCTCTCCTGTTGTTTCTGCAGGAACCTACATGCTGTAGTTATTTTAAGATGAGGAGGACTGTATTACCCCTTCCTCTGCACCCCCCTCCTCACTGTTCCTGCTCTCTTCTCTCTAGCAACCCCCCCCCCCCCCCACTCCCTCCACACACACACACACACACCCCTCCCGCCCCCAGTTTGTCTCCCACAACACACGCTCCTACTCCCCAACTCATCTTCAGCTCAGCCTGACTCTCTCTCTCTCTCTCTCTCTCTCTCTCTCTCTCTCTCTCTCTCTCTCTCTCTCTCTCTCTCTCTCTCTCTCTCTCTCTCTCTCTCTCTCTCTCTCTCTCTCTCTCCTGCAGGCAGTTTCCTGGCGCTGCTGATGGCCGCCCCTCCGTCAGGTCATGTGACTAACCGCGCCAGCTGGGAACAGCTAGGAGTGTGCACATGTGCGCACTCAAAAACACATACGGGATTACGCACAAACAAGGATACGCAGGGATACGTCTAGAAACAAACACATGCAAATACAGGAAGATGAAACCAACCACTTAGGTGCAAACACAAAAAAACTCCCACTTACAGTTCACACAGGTACGCGCACACCCACACCCACACCCACACACACACACACACACACACACACAAACACAAACACAAACACAAATAGGCAGAAACACACATGTGCAAGCAAAGCTGCACGCTCACATTGACGCACACTCCACGTAGTCACGCTGGCGAGAACTCACAGACGCACTTAAAAACCTCACACAGTCACGCATATCTACCTCACACACAGAGGACACACAAACCAGATGCTTGGACCCCGACACACACTTAGACCTTGAGGCCAGTGTTTTGGAGAGGGGCCTCTGTACTGCGGCCCTGACTTCCTGACTCCTCCTCCTCCTCCCTCCATACTCCTGTTCCACAGTTGCTGTGGGAGACGCTGCTGCAGCTCCCGTTGCCAAGGAGAAGGCTGCTGGCTGTTTGAACAACAATGGCCGCCTTGTGAACATTCCAACTGTAGGTACTGACAGCTCATCAGCCACAGCCTCAACACACACAGTGCTCAGAAAGCACACGTAGACACACACATGCTGCTCACAATACACACCAACGCCACGCCACGGCACGCCACTGTACCTTATAGATTATTGGACTCACGCCTGAACGAGGCAACACTCTCACACACAAACACAATAAGACATGCACAAAACACACACACACATCTGTGCACGCTCTAAGAAATTATGACTTCTGCTGAGAGGATAAGAAACCCTTCTTTCCCTCTCTGTCTACCTGCATCTCTCGACCATCTCTCTCTCTCTCTCTCTCTCTCTCTCTTGCACACACACACACACACACACACACTCAGTGCGCAGTACATTCATCCATCTTCCCCCTTCTCCCCGACTACTCTCTGTCTTTTTCTCTTATCTCTTTCTCTCTCCTCCCCCTCCACAGCCTTCTGCTTTCACTCTCTCACTCGCTCTTCACTTGCTCATCCCTTTCTGTCTCAGGAAGTGTGTGTTTTTACTCTCACGCACACACTCGCACACACACACACCATCATCCTGGCACACGCACACACATGTGGAGGATACACATTCACACAGAGAGAGAGACACACACAATCTCTTTCTCTCCTGGAAGGTAGCGAATCTTTTCGTCCCTTGGGGGCATACACTTCCTCAGAGAAGGAGGGAAAAGGGAAAGAAGAAAGGGAACTAAAAAAATAGAGTAGAACGGGCAAGAGAGGAAGAGGAGGAGGAAGGAGAAGGAGAGGAAGGGATGGAGAGAAGATAGGAAGGGAAGAGGGTGAAAACTATATTCACGGCAGGGATTTATAGACAGACCCCTGAGTGCTCTGATTATCTGTTCATATTGATGGGACGACATTGAAGCCACGCTGGTGGAACGTTGAGACGGTGCTGAAGCCAAATTGAGTGAGTGGGGTGGGGGGGTGTTGAGGAGAATCACTAACAAGTCTCTGCTTATCCTCTGACTCACTGTTTTTAACACACATACCCAGACACATGTGTATGCACACTCACACGCTGCTAAAAACAAAGATAACTCTAACGCACAAGCATTAGAAATCAGACACATAGTACATGTGTAAGGATGTTGATCTGCAGATAGATGTGTGTGTAGTGAGAGAGAGCTTTTGTGTGTGTGTGTGTGTGTGTGTGTGTGTGTGTGTGTGTGTGTGTGTGTGTGTGTGTGTGTGTGTGTGTGTGTCTGCGTGTTTTCCCCATCTCTCGCTCCTCTTTAATAATTGAGCTGATTCTGTCCAGCTTGTTAGGGAGGTACACAGCAGCTTCACACTCTGTCTTTCTCTCCTTCTCATCCTCTCATGCGCTCCATCTCTCCGTCCTCATCCTTCCATCTTGCCGCTCTCCCTTCATTTATCACTCTTTTTCCTTCCTGACCCCTCCGTCCTCTCTCTCTCTCTCTCTCTCTCTCTCTCTCTCTCTCTCTCTCGACTCTCCCTTCCCCCAGCTCTGCTCGCCCTCTTTCTTCGCAAATCCCTCCTGTTCTTTGACCTCTCCCTCGCCTCTTGCAGTTTCAGCCCCTCCACCCCGCTGCCCTCCATCATCCCTCTCCTCTTGTCTCCCTCTCTCCATCCTCTGGAGGTGAGAGGTCGAAGCTTCCTCTCCACTGTCAGACTAAAACCGGCTGCAACCAGCCCTGTGGAGGGGTGGGGGGTTGGTGTGAGGGAGACAAGGAGAACGAGGAGGTAGGTGATGAGGGACATATAGGGAAGATGCAGGAGAGAGGGAGATGGAAGTGGAAAAAAAGAAGAAGGGACTCATTGGAGGACAGATACATGGGGGGAGAAAAGAGAAGGGGAGATTTCTTCTATTGAGTATGTGCCTTTGACGCGGAGGAGCCGTTTTATGAATGTATCGTGTGGGAGGTGACAGAATGGAGCATACAAACACTGCTCACACAAATGCTAAATGTGTGTGTGGGTGCATCTGTGTGTCTATACCTGTGTGTGTGTGTGTGTGTGTGTGTGTGTGTGTGTGTGTGTGTGTGTGTGTGTGTGTGTGTGTGTATGTGTGTGTGTGTGTGTGTGTGTGTGTGTGTGTGTGTGTGTGTGTGTGTGGGCGGTGAACCACGTTTACCTGCCTGTGGCGAAAGCTATTTCACTTCAGGTGACGATTAGATTAATAGGAGTCGTAAAAGACAGGACCCTTCACTCCAAGGGCAAAGTAATGACTTATTCTTTTTAGCCAGTAGCTCGTTGCACATTGGAACATATTAAAAGTTGTAAAATATTCCTGAAATGTCCAATTGGTCAATAATAAAATAAGAGGTCTAATAGGATATAAAGATGTTTTTTAACCAAAGACATTGGGAACATCTCTGATTTGGAAACAGCAGCAGAGGAAACATTTATATCAATAGTATTTCAATATTACGCTTGAAGCTCTTCTGAAAGCTCTAAGCCATCAGAATATAGCTCTAAGCGCTATAGCAAACCAGATTTTGTCCCTATGAATAGACTGTTTATGTGAATCTGTGACCTAAAATCAATGTATTGTGTATTTTGGGAGGCATTTCAGGTTCTGAGTAATAATGGCCTGACTCATTCACAACGCTGGTGTAAATTCCCTCTGCTTAAATGGCAGTAATATATCTGTTGTGAAGAGTTCAAAGGGGGGTGCCAGAATGATCTTCAACTGACTTTGAAAAAACATCTGTAACCCCCCCAAAAAATCTCTTTGTTGCATTTGAGAAATCTTGCTTACAGCTAGAAGCCAAATTCCTAAAATGAGATGCTTTGTAGTCTGAGATTGTTTTTGGAGAATCTGCGTTTGAACAGACTCTGTATGGTGGCAGGTGTGTGAGGTCTTATAAGACCACAAACACCCCCATTCAACAGGTTGCACCATCCTGAACATCACTGAAAACCTCCCAAAAACACCAGGACATCAGTGACAGTCAACTGTGTCCACTATGTCTTCTTCATCTCCATGACGACCTCCATATCAAGAGGACATCTGACTACAGCACCCTCACCTGCTGATAGGCAGAGAGAGAGAGAACAGGTGATTGGTTGAGCTGTCGGCTGTCATATCGGCAGGGTGTATCTTAGTGACACTGCAACACACACACACACACACACACACACACACACACACACACACACACACTCATGCACGCACGCACGCACACACTTGTCACTGCCTTCAACCCACATGCCTACGAACTGCAGCAAGGCGCAAACAAAAGGTACTTCCACAGTGTGCATGCACACACACACACACACACACACACACAAGGAAGACATGCACGCTTCCACACACAAATACAGACACACAGCTTTGAGAAGAGCTGTGGAGTGTTAGGTGCGCTGACCCTGCCAATGAGGACAGGAGGAACATCAACGGAGCTACAAGGCCGTTGCTATGACAACTAGCCCCGCTCACACAGGTAGGAAGCACAATGGGCCTAAGCTGTTATATGTTCACATTCTCTGTTTTTCTCTCTCTCACTCTCACACACACACACACACACACACACACACACACACACACACACACAGGGCCATGCACTCAAGACCAGTCTGACAGACAGCGGCTGCATGCCAAGGTAAGGCCATTTCCTTTTCATTCCAGCATTCAGAGGGCTGAAATTATTCATTATGTCCAAGTGGACCTGCCAATAAGAGAACTCACTCTTCAACCAGCGAATGAGAGAGTGAGACCGGCTGAGTGTGAGACAGACAGATAGACACACAGACCGAGCATCACTCTGCATACTAACGGCACCTGCACTAGGGTAGCCCGTGCACGTCTCTGAGGGGCCCTTAAATAACGAACTGTCACTGCCCAGACATCGACATTGACTTCTCTCTCCCTCTCATCCTCTTTCCCTCTCCTCTCTTCATGCACTCTTTCTTCCTTTGTCACCCCCCTCACAGACGAGCGCTGATAATCACCACCACGAGCACGCCTTGTCTCTCCAGCACATTGGCCCTGTTGCCACTGCAGGGTGTGCTGCTGCTGCGTCCTGCCTATAACTGCCCTGACGACTTAGAGGGGGGCTGCCAGCATGGAAACCCCGGGACTGGATGGACGCTCAGCGGTAACCTTGGTGCTTCCTGTTTATATGTGAAGAAAACACCTGTCCATCATCAGGAGCTGGACTCAGAGGCAAACCTCTGGTACGTAAATCCAGTATTAGAAAAGTCCACCCACAGATCTAGGGAAACAGCAAATAAACAAGACAAGTGTGTCTGTGTGTCTGAGTGTGTGTGTGTGTGTGTGTGTGTCATCACCTGGGAGGTACTGTATCCCGCTGCCCTGCCTACACTGTATGTAAATTCAGTGATAATAAAGGTAATAGGTGAGAATAATTTAGATTCTAAAAAAAAAAAACATATCGGGGTTAACAGGGTTCATTGCGTGCACATTTGACCACAGTACGTGTGTGTGTGCGTTGTGTGTGTCTGAGCATCACCATACACAGTAAAGCCCAGATGACCCAGCAGCACGAGCGGTGCGAATGAAGAGCTCCGTCCGTGAGCGGCATCGATGAGGTTAATGCAAAACGCTCAAAAGGAAACGTAGCCAGAGGTGCGCAGCACAACTGGCTGAGCGGACAGTAAGCAAATTTGTGGTGTTGTGTACACAAGACGCTGCACGCGCACTCACCAAGGGAGAGGGAGTCTGGGGGCTCGCGCTGCCTGCTGGAGCTGTTGCGGTGTCAACGCTGGCTGCGGGGCTGCGGGGCTGTGGGTGACGGAGCTCCTCTCCGCTCCCGGGTCACGGAGCCGTTGCCTTGACGGCTGCAGCCGTCAACGAGAAGCATGTCCCCTTCATGTGGGCTCCCCGCGTCGGAGGGAGACAGCCCTCCCACATCAATGTACACGTTGTCTCCTCCTGCCTTCGCGCGCCACCGTCTCGTGCGTCTCAATGGAAAAACCGCTCCTCTGGCTCACATCAATATCTGCACCCGCAAAGATGGGAAAGCAAAAACACAATAGGAGGGAAAAAAAATTATGAAAAAAATGGTGATCAGGGACGTTAGTTCACAGTTTTGTCCCCAATTAAGGTGCTGACATGACCGCGCTCGAGCCCTGTGCTCCGGTTTTGGTGACAGACGCGGGACTCCCCAGTATGCGGGAGGCGAAAATCGACCGTGCGCCCGTGCGTCTCTGCCTCTGCAATTCCTGCTCTCTGTCTCTTGTGCGCCCCAGTCTCCGTTGTGCCTCTCCAACGTGCCTGGCTGTCAAAACCATCCGGGTATCCGTAGCTGGCCTCACTTTACACCTGTGGAATTGTGGGAAAAGTAGTTTACTGAAGACCGAGCATGAATGGGGGGAGTCAGAGAAGAGAGCGAGAGACAGACACGAGTGGGAGTGGGAGGAATTGCGGAGGGCTGCTAATTGTTTCCAGTGCCAAGGATCGCAATAACACTAATAATATCCTTTATAATATTTTATAATAGCTAAAAGCTAAAGCTACAAAATAAGTGGGAAAACGTCACGCCTACTGTAAAGCAATTTATGTTTAGGTTAATTCATTAATTCAAGTTTGTTTACACATCTGTACTGAATTGGCTCTTTGACATTACCTTTGAAGAAAAATAGCATCCAAATATAAATAAAATAAGAGACATGTCTTAACCAGGTAAAGATATTTGATTTTATTACAATAACATAACAGGGAATCTCATACAATCATATAAAGGTTACTCTATTGTCAAAACAACACAGATTTAGAACATTTTACTTCCAAAGAGACACTGACATTGATCGTTCCCCTTTATGTGTAATATGTCACCCTGTCCTCCCAATGGATGCACACTGAATACATGTTAATGAAGTCTTTGTGTTGCACAGATATATCTGAGTTAAATTAAAACAGCAAAAGAGACAGTTCATACAACATTGACAAACAAAGAGCATTCCTTACCATCTCTCCTCTCAGACCTTACTAACACGGTATTAAAGGTACTTCAAATCTAAAACCCTTAATTTGACGACTTAAAGGCACACGATGGAGCACATTTAATCAGTTCCCCCTTTCAGGTGATGGACATGGATCAGTTCAACAGCCTTTTTAGGTTATTGTAAGCATCTTATTATATCTTGCAGTGTCTGCATACATAATCTATCGCACAAGTTCACAAGGATTATTTAATGTTGTCTGAAACCTGTTGCACATTCTATCATTTCTTCATCAACATATTTTTCTCAGGCAAACGGTTGCCCTTCGAAGCTGCTCTTCTCAGAAAGAGAAATCAAAAGGACCTGGATGTTTATGGCAGCTGAACAAATCATGTACCCCCCCCCCCCCCCCCACCTCAACACAACCATCTACATCTTCTTTCAGTTCCTTGTTGTCATGGTTACAGAGTAAAGCAACATTACTGCGAGGCCTGATCAGCGGAGATCCGACTCTGCTCTTCAACATCGTTGACTGATCCGTCCTGAATGGGGCTGCACTGCAGTGATCAATAACCAAAAGGAGGAAACTGTCTTTAAACAATAAAACAAGGCAATGATATGTATCTTAATATTTGTTTATGTGTGTGTGTGTGTGTGTGTGTGTGTGTGTGTGTGTGTGTGTGTGTGTGTGTGTGTGTGTGTGTGTGTGTGTGTGTGTGTGTGTGTGTGTTCATGCACAGTAGAAATACAAATACAATGAAGGCATATCGGTATATCTGCATGTATACGTCCACGTCTGCCTTTGTGTTTGTCTGTCATTCGCTTGGCGTTTGTCCGTTCATCGCTCCGCGTCTGTCCCGCGCGTGTGTGCTCACAGGTTTTCTCCAGGCTGGTACTGCGGCTCCGTGGCCGTGAAGTAATCCTCCAAGAAGGACTGCAGGTACTCAAAGGTGTGCCTCTCATCGGCCTCTCGCCTCCAGCACTGCACCATGAGTTCATGGAGCGAGGCGGGGCAGCCCGGGGCACAGGGCATCCTGTAGCCCCGCTCCACCTGCTCCAGCACCTCGCGGTTGTTCATGCCTAAAGGGACGGAGGTGTTAAGAGAAGGAGGGATGGATTTTAAAAACATATTAAACATATTTAAAAAATCGACACATATTGGATATGGAGAAAAGTAAAAAAAAATAAAAAAAACACCAGGAATGATTTAAATGTAATGCAGTTATTAACTGCTATTAAGCGTGCAGCAACATGTTTTTTTTTTTTTGTATGTGGCTTTACTGTTATTTGATCAATCTTACGTTATCCTTTTTAATGTGTTTTCTGACACTTTATTGCCCTCATTTATCTTAAGTCTGTCTGTCTATGTTTTGTAGACTCACATTTTTTTGTTTTATGTGGTGCTGCTATCTTTGCCATAACGCGACTGTAAAGGGGAATTCATGAATGACGTTATATTACCGTAGGACATCTGGAGTAACGGAATGATACAACTTGAACTTCAAATCGATTTCTAATAAGTTTAACAGAAAAGAAAAATATTTATTTGATAAAGTCTTGTTCAAAAAACGATCTAAAATAAGCAATACAATACAAAACTGCTAATTTGCATAGCAGGGTGGTAGGAAGAGGTTCTCTCCTTCCCTCACATCTACCTTTGAGCAAGGCACTAAGGCCCAAACTCACCAAGCGCTATGATGTAGTTTGGTCTGGTTGAAAATCTCAGTACACCCTGTAAACCTGACCAGGCTGTTGCTGTAAAAAATGTTTTATCTTGTCTCGGTTTTGAGAGTGAAAAGCTGAAAAATGACTAATCCTGCAGAATTCTGCCTGCCAAGGACGATACTTTGTGAGATGAGTGAATACTGAACTAGCAGGCATCGTCCAGTACCTGGGTATGGGACACGTCCCTTCGTGATGAGTTCAGTGAGTAGGATGCCAAAGCTCCAGACGTCTGACTTGATGGTAAAGCGTCCATACAATGCAGCTTCAGGAGCCGTCCACTTGATGGGGAACTTCGCCCCTGAAACCATGGAAACAGTGAAGACGCATAATCATATAATTAGGATATGTTATGTATAAAAATATAGGCACGGAGGCAGAGGCAGACACTGTAATCATCACATTGTGCAACCGTCGCTCTCCTCATCCGTCTCTCTCTCATGCCGTTACCTTGTCTGGCCGTGTACTCGTTGTCCTCGATGAGCCGGGCCAGGCCAAAGTCGGCAATCTTGCACACCAGATTGTCTCCAACAAGTATGTTAGCTGCTCGCAGGTCACGATGGATGTAGTTCATCCTCTCGATGTATGCCATTCCAGCTGCAATCTGAAAACACAAAGAGAGAAGAAAACACAAAGCTCAGACTGATAGTAAAAGAGTTTCCTTTAAGTCTGGCATCGTGTGCATGTGTTTAACTCACCTGTGCAGCCATGTCCACCAGTTGAGGCAGCTTAAGACTCTGCCCCTCCCCGTCTTTTAAGAAGTCCAACAAACTTCCTGAAAAACCAAGATTGTTGCGTCATGACTGGCCAGTCCTTTTGCCTCCTGTAGTTAATTCATATCTGCTGTGTATCATGGCGGGCACAAAATATAAATTCAATCAAAATCAGATAGATGTTTGTAAATTCATGGCTACACAGTTTATTTTTGCATGCGTATATCTTAATGCAAACGTACGTCTCTTTCTTTTTAGTTTTTAGTGAATACTAAAGTAATATTTCACTTGCCTTAAGGCCGCCTCCACATGGAGGTCAAAGCTCAGGAAAAAGGAGGAAAGAGAATCCCTGGAGTTTGTAGTTTAGTTTTGACCCCAATACAGGAAGTATGGTGGCTTGAACCCTGCTCTTCCAAATTACAAATGTCTAGTTTGTTCATGTAATTAGTTTGTTTGTCTGTATATCTCAAAATGGTTGAAAGTTAGGACAGGGGCAGATCCAAATTTTGCAATTTCAATGCAAGATAGGGCGGTTCTAAGAATGTTCTCTATTTTCATGAGCGACTACACTTCTACTAACACTCTGGGGAGCTCACTTTCAGTGTCACTGAGGTTTCCAACCAACGGGAGGGATTCATTGTGTATCTACACTACATCACAGGCATGACAGTTTACTCAGCCTGATACCTTGGCTCATGAACTCGGTAATAATGTAGATGGGCTCCTCCGACACGACGGCGTAGAGCTGCACCAGCTTGTCATGCCGGAGTCGCTTCATGATCTGAGCTTCCTCCAGGAAGGCCTCGGGGGACATGGTCCCTGGCTTCAGAGTCTTCACCGCTACCTTGGTGGTACCATTCCACATGCCTGGCATAGAGACAAGGAGATATTAATGCACGCATAGCACATGGAAACACACAAAGACATACGGCGCAGACATACACACATTTTCTGGCATACCGATGGTGATGGCTACATGTATTATGTATTATATTAATAATTTCTGTCATTCATTGAATGTGTTGTAACTCTGCTATGTTGTTCATTCTGTACACATGACATGTATTGCTTCTGTCCATCCGGGGAGAGGGATCCTCCTCTGTTGCTCTCCTGAAGGTTTCTTCCCTTTTTTCCCTGTGAATGTTTTTTTCTGTTTTTTTTTGGAGAGTTTTTCCTGATCCGATGTGAGGTCCCGGGACAGGGATGTCGTATGTGTACAGATTGTAAAGCCCTCCGAAGCAAATTTGTAACTTGTGATTCTGGGCTATACAAAATAAATTGAATTGAATTAAATGTACATACATACATGTAAAAAAAATTGAAGAAAAGAACATGGTACACAATATACATGCTGTAACGCATACACACGTGGTTATACTTCTGGTGCATGCACATGATTTCTGTCTAGGAGAACATGCATGACATGAGACAGAGTGATGTTAGGATAGAGGGAGATGTGTCTGGTCTTACATCAACACCTTCAGGGAGAGACTTTGCACGGCTCAGAAAACCGGACACACTCGCATTTAGTCAGAGAATCTGTACGACATTTTCTAAACAAATTGGTAAGACATGTAATTGGAATACCAAGTGATACTGGGAAAAACATAAAACTTCACTAACATACACAGAAATATTACTAACAATACAGGACAGTAATGGATACTACGGACAAACAGTTCTCCCTCTGAGCCTGCAGAGGGCGTCAGAGGTCGGTGGTGTCAGCCTCACCCATCCAAACGTCCCCGAAGCAGCCCTGTCCCAGCTTCCTTTGCATGGACAGAGTTTCCCTTAGCACCTCCCAGGCGTCCCGCCCAAGGCCCATGGTGAGTGGGGTGGAGTTGGGACAGGGCATGGTCAGGTAATAACACAGCCCATCATAGGAGCCTATTATGGGGACGAGGTGGGAGTCAAGGAGGGTGGAGACGTAGAGAAAGGAAAGAGTGGAAGTGTATTGAAGAATGGGAGAAAAGGGTGATGTGATGGGTGGAAAAATGGAAAAAGAGATGGGTGGTGGAGGGAGGGGGGGGTGTGTGACAAATGAGGTGAGATGATGAAACATGCACATGCAACAACAGGGGAAGAGAGGAACAACTCTGCACACCTGGTTGTAAAACAAAGCCACATTTCTATTCATTAACCGCTGCCTCTGCAATTGTTATCACACACAGGGATTTACTCAGGGTTTGTTTCACTGCTGCGGTTTTAACACTCAACACACAACATATAAAAAATGTGTCCAGACTACATTTTCAACTGTGTGTGTATCTTTTGAGTTTGTGGGGTCTAATCCATAAGTATATTTGTTGCAGATAGACTCTGAACAACACAGACAGCTATACAGAGCTTTACGATGTGTCTGTGAGAGGGTGTTTTCACACCAGAAGCATTACTGAAGTTCTTGTCAACTGGACACAACCAATACTTAAATGTATTATATGTACCTGCTCATTTTAATACTTTATTTTATCCAGGTGTGCTCCCGCTGTCACCTTCCCCCACTGCAACACAGTCCCACCATTCCTACCCATCCAGACTTCTCCAAACTGGCCATTGCCCAGTTTTTTAATCAGTTGGAGGGATTCGCGGGGAATCTCCCACATATCCTTGGTCTTCACTGATAAGTCGGCCAGCTTAGGCATGCCCCGCTTGCAGTTGCCAATCAAACGGCAGCACAGTCCCGCCGCTCTCTCTGAGAGAGAGAGGAGAGACAAACAAGCAGGCGAAGGGAAAAGGAAACATAGGGAAAGAAAACGGAGGGAAAAAGCAGCAAATGCAGAGATAAAAAAAGAACAAGACAGGTTGCTTATGCGCTTATGCAACTGACAAGTTAACCAAATACTAAAGTACAAAGGCACAAGGAAAACTCAGCAAAACAGACACAAACACAGTCAGAGCAGCATCATGTACAGATACCAACAATACATGCAGGGACAATACAGATCATAAGTAAAACAAATAAATGATACAGGATATATGTGGCCAAATCTCTGTTGCTTTTGATGATCGTGACAGGTAAAGAATCCTTGCTGTATCAACCCCTTGCCACTAGGGGGCAGATTTACACGGACAGAGAGCAGAGGAAGTGAAGGGTGTGAACAGCTCTGAATCAAACTTAAAAAGTTAGCGGAAAAAAGGTTCTGCATCCAAAATTCTTCTTATGTTAAAGTACAAATTAGAAAAATCTACCAAGAGTATCAGAGGTAAAAGTGCTCTCAGTTATGTATTAATATACATACATATTACATCAGTATATTATTGCATTGACATGTCAGCCTAATTGTAATGTTGTTATTGGTCGAGGTAGAACTCATTATAATTACTTGGTTTACTATTGAGTTTGATAACAATGTATCATATTTTATAGGCTGATCATACTCTTTCAATGTCAAATCTGAATTTGGCAAGTAAATGTAGTGGAGTAAAAAGTACAATTCTCCTTCTAAAATGCAGTGAAGCAGAAAGTAGCATCAAATGGAATAATACTCAAGTAAAATACCTCAAAATTGTAGTTATGTACAGTAATTTACTTATCTCTACTGGTAATAGTGTAATTACAGTATGCATCACATAGAGTAACAATTAAAGTCTGTCTGGGCAGAAGGATTGAGCAAAGAGTCGAAACAAATTGTAGATGAAGTTCGTAGAAGCAGGAGTTTGAAGCATGAAAGTCCATCAGATTTTTTTTTTAAGGACAATCAAAATAAAGAGGATGAATTAGTGTCCATGTGTGTGTGTGGTTATGTATGTTACCTGTGTAGTGCTCTACCAGCTGTGGCACTGTGTCGAACTGGGATCTCGTGGTGATGTAGTAGCCACCATTGTCTAGTTTGCGGATCTTATAATGTTTGACGTGGTCTCCCTTGTTATCGTCCCAGTCACGGATCGACAGAGAGTAAGCACCTGGTAGAAAGAGAAAAAAATTGAAAGCTTTCATAGCGGTACACCTCAAGTGTGTGTGTGTGTGTGTGTGTGTGTGTGTCTTCTTTACCTTTGGTAGTCTCGCTCTCTCGTATGAGGAAAGTTCCCCTCTGGTTGCCATTACCCAGCAGCTGTCTCTCCGCATCCTTCCTCCCCATCTTCCCAAAATACCACCTGTCACCATGACAACAACACATCGGTCAGCGCAGCGACAGCAAGCATCCTGTGACCTCTGCCCTCTGAATACATGTCAATCATTGAGGAAATATTTCAACGTAAACTGTACGTATATTGCAGAAGACGCGTGCGTGCGTGCGTGCGTGCGTGCGTGCGTGCGTGTGTGTGCGTGTGTGTGTGTGTGTGCTCACTCTTCGGCCTGTATAGAGTCGACAGGAGCTACGTAGTTGGAGGGGATGTAACCTGAGTGGCCTGTGTCCAAAGAGCGAGCCTCCCACCAGTCGCCCTCTCTGACAAAATCAGGGATAAGGTACAAAGATACAGTCAGCTCAGTTTGGTGGCACACGATGGAGGGTCGTGATACTTTTTAAAATGTTGAAATTAAAAGGAACAATGACACTGGCAAAAACTGTACATTTAAAAAGAAAACTACATTAAAATTAACGGAAGACTAAAAGGTGTTGAAATGAGAAAGAAGATGAAGAGCAAATGTGTGAACAATAACTTCAAACAACTCCAAATTTAAACAACCTGATTTTATATTTCCTGAGCGGGACAAGAACATTATGACATGAGCTCGTCAACAGCAGCAGCAGCAGCTGACACTTCTGACAGTTCACAGTTAACACCTGGCCTTTAATAGCAGCCTGTGGCATGTAATGTATGCAAACAAAATGAATTACCTTTTGGGATTCAAGACATTTAACACAGAATGTTTCATATCCTGATGCCTTTTCTCAAATCTTTGTTTGACAATATCTTATAACAAAACGTAATACAATCAGGGGTGTTTTCCATAAAATCTGCAACATCTGTAAAACAGATGTTATTAAAATACAGTTGTCTTTGTGCTCACGTGTTGTTGATGATCTGGAATTTCTCTCCTTTCTGAAAAGTGAGGTCATCTTCGGTGCGAGCGTCGTACTCATACAAAGCTATAAAGAGAGTGACTCCACCACCTGCAAACGTGTTCGCACACACACGAGAGACAGAGGAGTTAATAGTTTCTATCAACGAACTAAACCATTTTTTACTGTTACTGTTACTGTTTTAAATGATCAGGTCGCTACTTTAAAGGTACACTAAACACTAAAATAAATACTGGATAACAATGTAAGAGCTAATGGACAACATCAAAGTACTCTTTCTTTGCAAAGATGCCTTTAATACTTAGGCAGAATATGAGCCTTCAGGAGTCTGAGCTACAAATGAAATGGCTTCCAAAAGTTACCGTACAGTCTTTGTCGTGCCAACTTTCCTCTTTATATTAATATCTCTTAACTGCATCTCAATAATGAAACCGACTGTAACTTTGACAATTGCCCACTTGATTCGTCTAAATGAGACTACCGAAGCCTAATATCGACTTCCTGAATTTAAAATGCATTTTGGCACAAAACAAGTAGTATTGATTTTGTTCCACATCTCTGACATTGAAATTGTGAGATGACTTCAGGACCGAAGAAGAATAATAATAACTCTTTCGACGTGCATGTGAGCATTGTTTTAAGACAGACTTGTGAAAATGTGTTGAGGCAGAGAAGGACTCAAGAAGGATAACTTTGTACAAACACACCACACGTTTACCATAATTATTTGGGTAGGGGAAACATGATCACAGCGTCATATCACGACTAAGATTTGGGTTATTTTTATTTAGCAAAAGATAATTTTAAGATAGAAACAAACATCACTGAAGAAGTGCTGGGTTCACTTTGCTCTATTATTTATTATATATTAATAGGTAGATGGATTTTCACTTTCTAGAATCTAATATTCTCAGACTATTTTACTTGGGCCTTACACACACACACACACACACACACACACACGGTCCTACTTGTTACGCCTCCAGGCCTCTGGTGTGTGTTGGTGTTGGGGAAGATGGTGCTGGAGGAGAAGCCCTTGTTGAAGTCTGGGATGGTCTGCGTTGGGTCGGGACAGTAACGGCCCTGAGTCAAGGCGGCGGACAACCCTCCATCTGCGTTGCTAGGAGACAGATCTGTAATGTCTACTGCTGCTGATGCTGCTTTGGCTGACTTCTTCTGCTTGCAACAGGCACACCCCATAATAACCAGCGCGGCGACGACGTCTGTGAAAGCAAGCGGAGTTAAAGAAACATGCCGCAATTTCTTCAATATGTAAATGTCAATTTACTTGATGCTTTAGTGATTAAAGTTGTGTGCAGTTTATGAAAATAATTTTTACCTGCTACAAGTACAATATAATAATATTTGTTTACAGAGATAACAAAATAAAGTTTGTTTAGAAAGAAATATAAAAAATATAAATAAAAATAAACTGGTTTGTGATTTAGTATTTCACTTTTGAAGCAGAGGCCAAGATATCCTGTCTTTTAGTGCCTAGTATGAGTCACGCCCCAAAAACACCAGATCCTATAGATTTCCCATGATGCAACTTGATCTTTCCTGAGGGCACACACTTTTCAAACTCCACACCTCCAGTATGCACAGTGGCTTTTTGTTAATAATTTAAATTACTAGTCAAGTCCAAGCTGCAACAACCCTGGAATCACTATGACATCATCAGGGATATTTCTTTATATTTATATATATATATATTTGAAGTAATTACACACGTGTCTTCACAGGCTGAGCAGTACTGGACTATGTGTGCAACTAGTGCCCCTTTAATTAAATAATTGCTCACCTACTTAACTAAATATAGTATCATTGCTTATGTAGAAAATAAAATCAACCTTGTGGATTATCAAAAGACTCACCATAATAAATAAGTACATTTGAGCGTTTAGACTTCAAACACAAGCTTGTAGAAAGTGAAAGCAGCCCACATGAACAGCGTGCAGTCACTAAACCTAAGAGAACTGCTCAGAGAGAAGTTACAAACTTTGAAATAAAAAACTTCACTTCCTCCAAGCAGGAGGAGGAAGAGTGGAAGTGGGGTCGAGCTACTGTAAGGGGGGAGGGAGAAGTTAACTTTTTCTCACCTGATGTCTTCCTCTGTCAGATCATCTGTCAATCACCATCGCAACTGGAAAAAAAAGGAGGGAGCGGTGAGTGACAAGCGGCGGAATGAGAGAGCAGGCCAAGAGAGGATGAGTGGCAGAGAACCGGAGAGGGGAAAGGTTTTGGAGAATGGGAAGGTGAGGCTCAAGAGCGTTAAAGCGTGAATAAAGAGATGCGTGAAGGGAGACACGAGCAGACAGAGAAGTTTGAAAAAAAAGGAGACAGCCCGATAAGGAAAGACAGAGAGAGATGTGAGGTTAGCCACTTCCCTTTTTGCTTTGCAGTTTCGAGAAGGGGTACTCAGACATTTGCTGACCAACAGCTGTATGTGTGAACGTGCATGTATGTGTGTGTGTGTGTGTGTGTGTGTGTGTGTGTGTGTGTGTGTGTGTGTGTGTGTGTGTGTGTGTGTGTGTGTGTGGTAGTGTTTGTGGTAGAAATGGACCTGTAAATGTCATCATTAGACACAGCTAACTGACACAAAGTGACAGTCACTGACAATGTGAAATGTGTTTCACAAAGAATAGATGTGCACATATATACGCAATCCTGACTTCCAGTTTTGAGCAAACCACATTGCTTCAATAGCTTTAGTTGACAATGCAAAAGTTGGTGCCAGTATCAAGAGGAAATAACATACAGAGACAACTGTAAAACAGTTTAATGTTGTGCAGAGAACACTTTCCTGATCAACATGAGGGTATTTTAGTTCAGCAGTATTTCTTCAGGAAATCAAATCTGCTAAGCGCCTTTCTAACGGACATTCCTCAGAGTTCCGGTCGACAGTTTACTAGGCTCACATAGCTGAAGGAAAAACTTAAAACATTTAGGGAAATGCTCTTATTTGCTTTCTATCAGTGAGTTAGATGAGAAGATTGATACCGCTCACGTCTCATGAGAAGCTACAGCCAGCAACCAGTTAGCTTAGCATAAACACTGGTACAGGGGAGAAAAGTGAGGCCGCTGTTCAACTCTAACTGAATATCCCCCTTTATAGCTTCATACATATTTTTTGTTTAACATTAGAGCATGGTAATTGTAAGGTATTGGTGCTTTTCTTTGTCTTATGTGATCGTAAACATTTGAAATAG
>JBAMJR010000246.1:2522500-2577500 GCA_038501785.1 Myoxocephalus aenaeus | reverse complement strand
AAGTAAAAGTAGCAGAACTTTACTCCATTACAAAAGTAAAAATATAGAAGCATTATCAGTGAAGTGCACTACAGTACCTAATGTAAAAGCACTCAGTATGTGAAATGCCCCTTCAGTGTCATATTATTACATTATTGTACCATTCTAATTGATGCAAGGTGGACCTTTAATGTACAACAATCCATCATGTTTGTTTTTTAAATATTAATCTGAACAGCAAGCAACAAATACCCATGTTTGTGGAATAAAACTAATGGAGTAAAAAGTAGAGTATCTCCCTCTGAAATTATAAAGTAACATAAACTGGAAATACTCAATTAATACCCCAAAATGTACATACCAACCTTGAGTAAATATACTTAGTTACTTTCCACAAGTGCTGAACGGTTTATATCAGTATATTTGTTTGCTCTATAACAATACAAGCAAAGCATCAGCACACATTCAGTGCACTCTTTATAAAATCACAATAACATCACCCTCCATCGTCACACTCGCAAACATCCAAATACCAACGACACACCCTTTCCTGCACAGTGGATTGCAGATAAGCTGCTCCCAGCGGGGAATTCACTGCGGGAACACAGAGAAACGCACACAATTGTTCAGATCTGTTGAGTTTCTGTACTTTTACGCCAGCTCTTTCCAGACTTTCTCCAATCCTCCTCTTTTCTTGTTTCTCCAGCTCTTTTCTTACCTTTCTCTTTTCTCTCTGAATCGCCCCTCACTAGCAGGAAGCCCTCCAGGATGCAGAGGGTGAGTGGAGCAGGAATGATAGGACAATGGGAAGCAAGCTGTCACCGAACCCTCACACGCATAGCACACATTCAAAAAGAGTACAAACACACACTCAGAAAGGAACTGGAGACCAACAGGAGGCGGGGGCAATGGAAAAGTAAGGTGTCCCGGTCATCGGAACGTCCTGTTTTCACATGAAGTCATCATATCCTCCAGATACAGGTGGCCGAGCTTGCTTGTTAGAAGGCATACATGAATTAAAGTATTTAAGTTCAACAGTCTAATCCTGTTTTTCAAGAGGCTTCGGGCATGCTCCTATGGGTGCAACAAGAAGAGGAGTCTACCTCAGGTTGCCCCGGTGGCTGACTACAGCAAAGCCCCTGTTCAAAATGACAGATACAGCTGGCAGCCTCCATCCAGATGTCTAACATAAGTCTGTAAGGCTCATCTTGGACAAGCACTTCACCGTAACAGCCCTCAGCTGCTTGGTGGGAAAGCTGTGACGATGTTGACGTCCATTTCTTAACCCCCACCAACTAAAACACATATCCACGCCTCCCTTCTTCCTGCCTGGCCCAGGGGCTAAAGACAGGAACTGACCTCGTAAAGAAACAGGAAGTGAGGAAGTCCGGCCTTGGACAGCCTCATCGCTTCTTTCCCCATCCAACCCTCAACATTCCACAACTACTCCGTTACACAGACACACAAACCGCCTTGAAATCAGAAACAAAGATTAATGTAGATTAATGTGATCCTCCCTGCTGCCCTTCACGATGAAGAAATAAACAGTGAGGCCTAAAGCCACCTAAAGCCACAGAAACACCTCAGAGAGATGGACATGTTCAGGAAGCATACAGCCCTGCCTTTTCCTCAAGGTGGTTTCCTGTAGACGTCACATTTACTAAAGGAATATTCCTCCTCTGGAGCAAAATGTATATAAACTGACAGACTAAAGACCTTCAGCCTAAATTACTTTCAGAATGCATCTCTCAAAAAGTTTGAGAAATGTGCAGTACACTTAAATAAAAAAACATCCTGTTGATCCAACATGATGCAGTCAGCCACACATCCAGGTCCTATGATAAGTTACTGTTTGAGTGTTTCAATTTAACAATTACTACGACCTTGAAGGTTTTTGATAGCAAGCTATCCCACGTTTAAGCACTTGTGACTAATCTCTCTGGTAAATTCCACTGTTTCAGTATTGCAATGTTGGCTGTTTTATTTCTAAATATCACCCTTTGCGGTATCGTTCCAGCATGAAGAGTGGAAGTAGTGGTCGCCTATTTAATTTACTTCTCACAGGCAAAGCCTCCAAACTTCCTTTTATCTAACAGTAAACACTCCAAAGTTACCCAATTTTCAAAAGCACTGAAACCACCCAACCGGGTTAGGACTATTTTAATTATTTAAAAAGGTGGGTCTGGGCTACAGATGTTCATCAGGTTTGTTTCCTTTTACCTACCTCGGTTACATTTAGAGTCAAGTCTCTCATTCTGTGTCAGATGTGACTCTTATAGTTAAAGTTTAAAGCAAAGTGCATTTAAAACGCAGTGTGGGGCAACTAACTATCCGGCTTTCATCAAAGCAAAGGCAGTTCTTCAAACACACCAAAACACTCGTTCTTTAATATGAATAGCCTACTTACTACAACTGATGTATAACACGTTGTCAGACCGTATATGATGAACAAAGACGACATACCGGACACAGAAGGCGTCGTTGTCCCGGGGTATCACTGTGTCCCGAGGAGAGTGGCAGTGGCTCGCGGGGCGCGCGGAGAAAAGCCGCGAGCTACTTCGTTGAGCAAGTGAAAAAAGAAGTGAGCGCGCGCCCCGTCCGGAAGGCTTTGGGAACGCACTTCAAGCGCGCAGTGAAGTCCACCCAGAGGAACGCGCGCGTGAAGTGGACAGTAGAAAACGGATGTTTCATAGAAATTATATTATAAACTATTCCGATGTGGTCTTCCTTTTTAGAAATGTGGACTACCACACCTTCTCATTATATTCAAGAAGAATGCACCCCCAATCATTATTGTTCTGTAAAATAGGACAACACGCGTTAAACATCACACTGGAGATATGAAATTAGCTTTTACAATAATGTTGACAGCAATCATAAAAGAATAAACTAACAAAACACCAGGCTACATTGCTAATTAAGGTTGAATAAGACTTACTACTGTATTTTTGATATAAAAGTTGATGTTCTCGCTGTAAACATATACTAAAAAAAGCCCCAACTCTAAGTTATACTGGAAGTATAAGTGCCGCTTGCAGCACTCAAACACCAAGAAACCAGACAGTGACTGGTGCTGATGCAGTGTGGGCGTGGTTGTGAACTACAGGAAGACGGAACGAAACGTGCGACATCCGCGTGGGTATAATACAAAAATGGGTGTTTACTCTTATGCGCTTTACTTTTCTTCTCGTGTTGATGTATTTTTGATCAACACCAGGTCATCCACGTTCAGCTGTAACTCGAGAGCGGGCAGCTGTATATTGTCATGCCATTACAAATCACCTTGAAGAGTGACTTTGCAAAGTGAACCGTGGCGTTATTACACATTTCTTTTAAGTCTTTGTCTCCATCTTGTGGCGAGTCATGGCAACACATCCAGAAGTCTGAACTTGTGTTGAACTGTCTTGCGTTATAAACACCAGAAATGTAAATCTCATCATAAAAACACTCTTAAACTTGCCTTCAAAACAGAATAAAAAAAATACAACACATGGTTTACATTTTGATAAAGTAACTTTTTATTGTGTATAAAAAATACAAGCTATTTGTTTGCATCTCAGTCTCGGCCTGCTACAAACAGAGGCAGGAGTAGAGTAGTTGTAGTGAGGAGAACAGCTGGTATCTGTGGGTGACAGAGTATTGGCCTGGACAGACATGGAAAATAAACACGTCAATCATGACGATTTAGTTATACCAGACCTTATTCCACTTGCATACCTTACTACTAAGATATGTCTGTGTGACGAAAACATGTGCAAGATATTCACAGCAAAACTTGAGGCTCAACTGGGGGGAAACACCTGATTTCATTTCAGTGCAAATAAGTAACAAGTTTTAAATATCAGATATTCCAGTCGCAAAGCAGCATCAAAACATTAACACTGAAACTGGGGATATGCATAAACAACTATTCACTGTAGTGTGTGTGTGAGTGTGTGTGTGAGAGTGTGTGTGTGTGTGTGTGTGTGTGTGTGTGTGTGTGTGTGTGTGAGTGTGAGTGTGAGTGTGTGTGTGTGTGTGTGTGTGTGTGGCTCAGCATTTGCAAAAATGTGTGCGAGTGAGTGCATCATCTCATGTAGTGTGTGATGGCTCTTAAGGTATAAAGAAGGGCAGCTTGTAGCCGGGCTTCCATCACTATCAGGTTTGCATGAACCTGTAATACAAAAACAAAACAACAAAAAACATCATTACCTTTAGGTTACTAGATGATACACTTTTAAGTGCCGTCTGTAATTCACAATCTCCTTCTCTAATGACATTTTAAAAAAGGAAGGAAGGAAAAAAAGGAGAGGACACGCTGAAATGTCAAATGAATGATTCATTCTTTGTTGAGAAGGTACCAAAGAGAGATGTTGTGTTAAAATGTCAAATGATTTCTTGATTGTGGCTGAAGAGGCCGGGTCAAGTGCATGTTTGAACACGTTCGTACCTTTTCGGAGTGTCTGAAGAGTCTCCAGAATGCGTGGTAAACACGAGCTGTGGTCTGCTCGGGGTGACAGGCCGTGGTTTTAACAAACACCTTCAGCGAGCGCTCCAACAGCACGTTCACGCTGCCGTAGTCATAATCATCGTAGCTGCACAGATACAATCAAATGCATATAAGACACAACAGAGACAAAACAAATTAAAAAAAGTTTCAAACTTTGTTGATTACATGATTTCTAAGAGCACTGACCGTATCCCGTAAAGACAGTGGATGTAGTTCCACAGAGCTTTTCTCAGAGTGTGAGTGTCCACACCTTCATGCATGGCCATCCGGTGGTAGGTCAAGTTGCTCACAACCTGCAACGATATTGGTAAATCTCAATATAATATGCCCAATCAATCTGATAAATTCATGTATACACACAGCATGGGTATTCAATACAAATTCAAAGGAGGTCCAGTTCATGAAATCTCCTCCCAGCAAAGGTCGGCACCTCATAATATCTAAACTGTGTTTTACCCAGACGTCAATCAAATAAAATGAACATTTCAACATAATTTAGGGCCGTCCTCAACCAAATAAATTCTTAGTTGACAAACACAATTTTGTCAACTAATCGATTGCAGTTGTTTCTCGACAAAGAATCACACAACAGCACCCCTGGCCCGTTATACAGTATTCTGCAGCCAAATTCGTCATCTGGTTGATTTTAGTTCATTTGGTCATTAACTTCCCAGTGTGTGCTGCTGATCTCTTTGCTGGATCGTAAAGAATGTAGACAACTGTCTACTTTTTTTGTGACCCTCGATACAAATTAAGGACCGGAAAAGAGTCATCTGTCCTTGGAATGAACGCAGATTGTAACCGTCACCACTAAACACAACCTTTTTTCCAGCTGGGAAGGGGTTTTAGTGTATTTCTACAAGGTTAAAAAGGCGAGGTTACCTGGAATTTCTCATCCAGGAGCTGGCCCATGTCTGGCAGTAGTCTGTTGACCAGAGAGAAGCCGTGGTCCTCCCATGAATAGTCCTGCACACATCAGACACCAAGTAACACAGGTCTCTGAAGCTTAGCACGAACAAGAGGCACTGTATACTGTACAAAATGGGAATGTACGTTGTGACTTAAACTAGAAACACTACCTGAGCTCTCATGGTGGGTGGCGACTGCTCTCCTTTCGGGGCAAAGTCCTCGTACCTGAACTCTGGATCCTCCACCAGACGCAGCACCAGATCAGGTGGTGCTTCTCGCACAACCGCTAAACAAACACAACAAAGTAGGAAAACGTGAGTGAACAAACGTCAAACAATGTGAATGACGCATGGGATGAACACACATGTATTTACTGGTTGGTATGCTCTCGCTCCTCTCCCTCTCAAAGCGAGTAACCATCTCCTCCTGTGTGCACTCTTCCTCCTGCTGTTGCAGCTCCACCATCCTCTGCATCAACACCTCCACCTCCATCGCTCCGTCACCCAACTGCAGAAGAGAGAGCATATCAACAATATGTAATGATCTTCTACCGTTACAAAACCGATGCAAGACCTGTGGTATAAAATGACTGTGTGACTCACCTCTTGCCTGCCATCCTCGTGAGCGGGGCTATGAGGGCTATGAGGGCTTTGAGGGCTTTGAGGAAGGTGACTAGGTGATGGAAGTTGGAAAGTATAACCTCCGATGTGGTCGGGTTCAGGGTTTATGCCGCATCCCCACCCAAAAGAGCAGAGTGAGTGAGCGTGTGCCATCAGGATCACAGCATGGATGAGTTCAGCCAATGACCAGCGAGGCTCTGCTCCGGGAGACACCAGCTCCTGATGGGTAGAGCGGCAAGTGTTGGGTAAGTGAGGAATTATATACATTTGCGTGCAACATTTTAATTTTTCTCATACTTTGGTTCACAACCAAATACCTGAAAAACTAAGGACATTCATGTCAGCCTCAGCTGCATTTTGCATTTAGTGCTACAACTGTTAGCATGGAAGTCAGACGGTGGCACCACAGTTTTGTGCTCTACAGCTCACGTTACCACAGTTTCACAAGCGTGACTGAGAACGACGGCGGGCTACTGTAGAGACATGGCGGTGCAACATGGCGGACTCCGTAAAGAGAGTGTAGATATAAAGCCCTCGAAACTAGTGCATGAGACCTGGGCAATTGGGTTCATTCCAGTAGAGTGACAAGAGTTAGTTAGTAAATATGATACAATTGGATTGTTTCACAGTAAGATTGTTGTTAAGTTATGACCACCGAATGCAGAGGAGGCTAAAATTGTTTTGAATGAATCCTGGCTGCTAAATTTCAGCACAATACAGACACTTTGACCTTTTGAGTGCGTAAGTGGGTGTCGTCTCTGACCTGGATGTGCCGCTGCGTGATGAGCCAGGGTCTGTGTGCCAGCAGTTTGTTGAGGGTCTGCAGGCTCTGGAGTTTGGTGGGAGCGTGCTTGAGGCCGCTCAGCCAGCTCTCCTCCCCTCCAGCGTCTAGGAAGCCTGCGCTGTGCTGCTGCACCAGGTACGAGCAGTGATGTCGAGCCGCAGCCTGTGAAACATAATCACCCCATCCATTAAAAGCAAAGCTTAATCACGGTCTGTGTATACCACTGTCATAATGCTCAAGCTCATAAATATAAAAAGGGCTCACAGGTTAAAGCAACACAACTACATTTCTTCACAAATAGATCATTTTGAGTCTAATAACACGGCATGTCTGAAGTGAAAGGACAGCTAATGTGATGAATATCTGAGCTTCATTAAATGTTTATGAGAGGATCAGTTTTTGGCAGACCCAGTTAGTGGCTTACGAGGATACAGGAGCTGAAATACCCCGAAGCAGGGAACGACCTGCCAAGTCCATTTAGAATCAGAAACTGTTTATTAGCCAGAAATGTTTTCACAAACGAGGAATTTTACGAGGCGGAAGGTGCATACATTGGACATGGACATGGGACGTTAGACGAGACAAACAACAATCAACAATCAACGATAACGATAACAACAGTGCAGTGGGTATTAAATAAGTGTAAGATAAGAAAGTGCTCAGACAACAGATACGTTAATGTGAGTGTACGTTAGAGTGACATGTGTGTTTAAGTTAAAGTGTATGTTAGTGGCATGAGTGTTTAAATATGAGGTGTGCAGAGGAGTGAACGGTAAAGAGAAAGAAAGAGAAAAAATAAAAATGAAAATAAAAATAAAAATAAAATAACTGGGGGTGACAGAGACAGTCAGTGGGGGACCCGAGCCCTGTTGATGAGCCCGACTACCAACGGGAAGAAACTGTTTGTGTGGCGTGAGGTCTTGGTCCTGATGGACCTCAGCCTCCTGCCAGAGGGGAGCTTCCGTCATCTTCCTCTTTGGAAAAGATAATTTAACTCATCCCGATTTATCTTGTTTCCTGACTTTTCTTTTGCTTTTAAAATGTGTGTTTTTGTGCAATAGTTAATTTAAACCACTGTAGCATCTTTAAATGTATTTACAACGATTCATTGAGATATCAGTAGTATCAGTCATTTCCAGCCATTAATTTAATGAGCACAGAAACATTAATGAGGTAATAACCTGTGACACAGTTCCAACGTGGAGCATCAAAATTACATCAGATATAAACATCTGGTTCAAGTTTAGGTTCACAGTCTACATCCAGTGAGTCAGACTACTGCGACACACATAACTCAAACGTAACTCCATTAATTGTATTAGCTGCAGCTGTTTCTTCACTGTGAGAGGTTCTGTTGGAAGTGTAGGAAAGCAGAAGTGTCACTAAAAGGTCCGACTGTAGTGACTCAGTGTGAAGGCATTTATTCACTGGTCACTACAGCTGAACCGACTGCAAGTGGGCTGCAGTGGAAACAACATTCCAACAATATTAGTAGAAATCAATTCAGAATTGCATTAAGAAAAAATAATGAAAGCATAACAACTATTTGGCACACTTGACTTAGTCACAAAAATAAAAAAATAATAGCTGCGGAGTTTGACATTACTTTGAATGTCTAAGCTGTTAGTCTCACGGATAGACTCTCTGCACCTAATTACAGGCTTTTGAGCATTTATACCCGTTTTCATTGCTACCTCATTGACATATAAAGAAATGAATATAGAATAAATACAAGACTAACACATGGTCAGTACCACTAAAACATCTACTCATAGGCTTATGAATATAGATCAGAACGTAATCACTTTTTGCAGGTTATGATTAGCAGCTTAAAGGATGAAACTCCACCATGATGGAAAATCTAACAGACAATAATATCATCTGCTGAAAGTAAAAGGACAAGCTTAATGTGTACTAATATTACTTGGATTCATTTGTATTTACTTAGTCCAAACATTTTGTGCATATAGAGATCTAGAGCAGATCAAATGGTTTACCTTTAAGGAACAATAATAATAACATTAACAAGAGACGAGCAGAGCAACTTTGCAGGACATGCATCCCATTATGGACTCTATATTGTTTATTTTGGTTGACCAAGTTTCTACACTAAATGTCTGTCTGATAGTGTTGTAGCGGAATTTAAAGAAGCGATTCCATCTGCATTTAAGTCAACACCATGTCTCAAAATAACAGAGGACTCCTGTGCCAACTTGTGTCCGTCCCAGATTGACCATCTTGTCAATGGTGCTACAGGCTCACTCTAAAAAGGGAGACAATAAAACAAAGGAAGTTCGCTTCATGTCCTTTAGTCCCGCAAATTAAAGCAAACATCGTGAAAACTTGAAAAGGCTATGCCGTTCCACCATTTTGGAAATATCTCAGTTAGTTTGGTGTGATTGTCTGTCTGATATCATGCAAGCATTTTGCAGATCTTCATTTGTAGTGCTTTTCATTGTGTCTGTTTAAGATATAGGTAAAGTTTTACATGCAGGCGAGTACATGAGGCCCTTATTGCAGTCACTGGCATTGATCTGAAAGCTCTGATAGCTGTCACTAGTTAACAATCTTATACTGTAGTTAACTTACCATAACAACAATGTAATGTATCCAGTGACGGGGCAAGGGGCCGTCCATCTCCAGCAAGGCATGCTGGGTCCTCAGGAAGCAGCTGAGGTAGGCAGGATGCATTGCCATCACCATGGTGATGTGGTCCACGCGGCCCAATGAAAGGAACGATTCGATGAGGAAGTCCTGGTCTGCCACTTCTTTCAACATCTAAAGAGAAAAACAAAATACATGTTTAAAATTGACAACTGATTCCCTGACAACTAAACTCAGTTTATATTTTCACAATGCTTGAGACACATTGGAAAGGATTCACTTAAAAGTTTCTTACACCTGGAAACAAACAGCCTTTAAAAGCTGATACAACATTTCCACTTTCTCCAGTGGAAAACTTGGAGTGAGTCACATAATAAAGTAGCATTTTGAGTCATCAGCTTTTGCAACATATGCGTGCTATTGCTTCTCTTGATGACATGAAGCAACCGGTGTTGCGGCAGAATAGCTCGCTGCTTATACTAGAACTGATTTGACTGATTATCATGATGTCAGCCTCAAACAAGCACATTTAAGTCTTTGGATACGGAGGTCAGCACTGTGCCACCTGGAATCTACTTTCCTTATATAAATAGTATGAATGAATAAACATTATATGGCAATTAAGAAAAGAAGGGGTGATCTACATTATACACTGCCTAAAGGGATTATTGGAGATTTTTTGTGATTTCACACTATCACAATAATTTACAAACATATATCTGGAAGACCATTTTAAAGTGTTTTTATTTGGAAATAAAAAAAAGTTGGTACCTTTAATAAAGGGATAAATGGATGTACTTTTTAATATAAGCCATACACACCTCTTTTGCAGGAATAAAGGCACTTGGGCCTGATGCCAGTGCCCGGGGGACTTCAACTCCTTGTTCCTAAGCAGGAAGACACAGAGAGTTAGGTAAATTACACAGTGAAATAATATCTCATTTCTGAATAATTTTACAAGTATCTTCTCAATAAATAGTTTGATCTACTGTATCAAATGTCCGAAAATATTACAGAAAGTGTGTTGTAGTTTTCCAAATCCCATGATAATGTCATCAAATTACTTGTTATGTCTGATAAACAGTCCAAGACGTAAAGCTATTGAGTTCACATTTCACAATGACGCAAGACAAAGAAAAACAGCAAAGTTTCACAACTGAGAAGCTGGAGTTAGGGAGTGTTCGGCAAAACTGACAAATGATAGATCAATCATCCAAGCAGTTGCAGATCATTATTTTTTCTCCGCTGATTGACAAATGACTATATTTACACACTTCATATACTTTGTCATTTTAGCAAAATGTTTTTTAATTTTCTTAAATATCTTCTATGTAACTCTGCTTGCTGCTGCCACAACCAAATTTCCCCTTGGGGATGAATACAAACAATTATATATATATACACTAGAGTTAGATCAACAATCAAAAGTATATCTTCTTGAACACGTTTAAGTACTTTTATATATACTTCTTTATTCAGTCTGTATATTTAATATTCTTCTTTACTGTTCTCTATTACTGTTTATTTATATTACTTGACTGTTTTTATCTTGTATTTCATTCACTTTTATTCGCAGTGAATATTACTTTATTCACTGCGGGACTAATAAAGGATTATCTTATCTTATCTTATATGAATAATACTGAGGTTATGTACAAACACATGTTACTTGAAGATAAAAGATAAATCTGCATACAGCTTCAACCACCTTGAACTTGACGAGACTTTACTGAGGCTGTAGCAGCTGAACTGTAACTGGAGAGCCCGTTTCATAACTCACAGCCCATAACATATGTAGCTAACCAAACCATGTAGTCAACTCACCGACGTCATCAGAAGGCCGGCAAAAACGCCCCCCTTGTTATCTCAAACAGAGACGACAAATAACCTGAAAATGCTTCCAATCAGCTTGACTCTATATTCCTAGAATCTGCAGCGAGCTGAGGCTCGCGAGGTGCGTGTGTGTGTGTGTGGTGCGTTATTCCGGACACCGGGAGGGGGCGTGTCCGGCCCGCTTGTGTGTGTGTGTGTGTGCACACCACAGCGGAGTGTTGCGTCACCTCGTACAGCTCAATAACTGATGAAATATCAGGCAATCTGATAGAAAGTTGTAGTCAGCTGATAACTGAGACTGATCAGTTCAACGTTATCGCCACTGGTTAATAAATTATTCACCTGTTGTTCATCGAATTTGATGATAAGCAGCTAAAGCAACAACACGAGTGCTAAGAATAAAACAAACTCCTGCCTATCGTCGACATACTTCTGGTTGGAAAAAGATGGCCCTTTGTTGTGTAATCAGAGTTACGGTGTTCCCCTCTGCTCCGCAGACGTTATGAAGATGACTATGAAGCACCGTGCAAACTTTACCTGTGCGGTCCGCAGCAGCTCGGTTGCTCTCCCGCGAACCTCCTGCAGCGGACACGACCGGGACAGTCGAAGCAGGTGTAAAAGTGTTTGTCGGCTTAGCTGGGCCGAACCGGGCCGGTCCGGTCCCAAACACGCCAGCACCCCTTGACTGAGCTCCTCCAGAGACGCCGCTCGCTCCTCTTCGTCCCTGCTGCACAGCCGCGCTAAGCTTTTGACAGTCAGGCCGACGTCGGACTCCGACTCGTACCGCTGTCGACGGGACATGTCAGAACCGGAGCCTCGACCCGGTGCGTTATCTCCGTTAGCCGGGCAGGTGAAGCTTGCCATCCGTTGTTCTGGTCCCAAAACACCTCGAGGGGGGCGACGTCCTGACGCACCTGGGTTCGAGCTCCTGCTAGCTTACGGCTAGCTAACCTCACCGTTAACGTTAGCTTGACGCAGCCGTTGGGTTTCCTAGCCGACGGGTTCTCGATGTGTCCGTTTGTCAGTTAACTGCTCGGTCTTCTGCTCCACCAATCACTGAAGCCGCTGCCCTTCCTCTCCGCTCTCTCCCCGGTTACCGGGAAGACCGTCAGCTAGCCTCGCTGCTGTTAAACTGAGTATCAGCGTCAAGCGATGGCTCGATGATAATATAACAACACTGGGAGCCGGTAGCTTGTGTTTGGAATCTCAGACTAGAGCGTCATTTCAAGTTTAAAATCAGCTTTCATGAAGCAGCACCCACAAAAATAAAAAACAATTCCCGGCTTTACTCGCTGGTGTCGTTTAGCTTTTTCTCCTCTAATGCAACGTCATTGTGACGTCGTGAAAACCTTTCCCCTTCAGGGTGCATGAATACTTCTCAAAACAAATTAAAAACAATGTTTACTGTTTCTGAACCATTTAACTTTCACACACACTAACATTTGCAAATAATATATAATAAATACTAATAATAATACAATATAAAACCTGTTTGCAGCTTTCTAAATAATACTAATTTACATGACTATAGCAACCGTTTATTGCCCATTATTATATGTATTAATCGATTAATGATGTAGTCTATAACATGTCAACACAGATGACCGATCAAAATCATCACCAAACCCATGCATTCGCTCTGTCCTCCATTTTATCAAATTAAACTGTGAAAAGCAACACATTTCCTGTATTTGTTTTATTGACAAGGAACCTACTTTGATTTGGTCCTGATCACTGCCATCTGGGAATAATTTTAGTACTTCACAAAGACTTTATGTAGAATTACGAGTAAAAAAAGACTACCGTTAATTCATTGAAACAGACCACCATTTGGCTGGGAACACCTGTCAAGCCCTTGTGGTCCTCTGAGCCCACATTTTGTTCCTGTGTGTGCATACAATACTTTCACAATGTATATGATGTACTTCCTGAATCACCTTTATTTAGGAAAATAAAAAAAAACATCAATGGTGTACCCTCATTATCAGACATATTTCTTATATTAATTTACCTGTATATATATTATATACCATATATGATATTAGATAGGTGTGGGGCTGAGGGAAAAGAGGGAACGATGGCAGTGTCAGATAGAAACAGACAAACAAGTGAGGTGGACACGCTGCTCCGTGGGGAAATTTAACATTGTGGCAGCAAAGAAGAAAACCCTTCAGTGTACCGTCACCGTTTCCCTATGAGGGAAGACTTTTATTAACAAACACACAGGCTGGCTATGGAGCATGACCTTCGGAGCACACACACAGGCGTGGTCCCCATGGCAACCGGCGCTGCGTGTCCCAGGACACCCAAGGGTGGAAGAGGTAACGCTGAGAGAGGGTGGGGGGGCAGAGGTGGTTTGGGAGAGCTCAGGCTACAAGCAGAGGTCAGGGTTCACGCTCACACGGGTTCCTCTTCAGCATTTTACAGGAAGTAAAAGGTGTTTGTGTTTGTGTGTGTGTACGTGGGTGTGCGGTTGTATAGGAAAGAGAGGGATGTGAGTCCTCAGACAATTTTGTTCTCCAGCAAGGCGATCCTCTTCGACATACTGTCTAGTAAGTTTTTGTCAAGGACAGCAACAACAAAGACAATGGCACAATGATATGATAACAACATTGATATGATAACAACATTATAACCCTCCCCCCAAACATCCTATTCTCACAGCATTTCACCCATTGTAAAGGATATATTTTTTTGTTAGTGCCTGTAGTGCCTCTTCTACTTTCTTCTGGAACTTTACGAGGGAGTCACATTCACAGGGGTCCTCCTCTGTAGGAACAAACAGCACAAGTTCTGGGTTATTGCACCAGTATGTAGTGAAATTACTTTGTTTGTAAATCTTTGTATTTATTCCTCATGTGTGACCTTGACAGATGTTGATCTGCAGCTTCTTGGCGATCTGGGACATAGCTTTGAAGTCAGCCGTGTAGAAGTAGTGCTCTCCAGTTGGCTCAGAGGCGATCTCTTTCAACTCATCCTCCACTGCGTTGCCCACTCCAACAGCGTACATCTTGAAACCTGCAACATAAATACAGACAGGTTTCCCTCATCTGACTGGTAAAAGTATGGTTTGGAGTGTATCTACTTACACTGCACCCATGCATTAAGAAGTGACCCATCCTCTCCCTCTCACCGTGCTCCTTGGCCTTCTTGGCGGCCTCTCCGATGTAGTCCTGGCTGCGTCCGTCAGTGAAGACGATGCCCACCTTGGCGACTCCAGGCCGGGCGCCCTGACCGGCGCTGAAGCTGTTGTCTGTCAGATAGCGGAGAGCCTGGCCGGTCATGGTTCCCCTCTCCATGTAGGCCATCTTCTTCACAGCGTCCTTCAGGTCCTTCTTGTTATTGTAGCGGCCCAGGGGGAATTCCTGCAGGAGGGAGACGGAAACATGACATTGATGCGGACGAGAGGGAGGTTGAATATTAGATGGACACTGAAATGGCAAACACAGACACGTGCCTGTCTGACTGAGCTGGAGTACTGAACCAGTCCAACATGAGCCTTGCTGTCGGAAACATCCAGTTTGTCTACGATCTGGTTGATCCACTTCTTGACCAGCTCAAAGTTCTCTGGACGCACACTCTTAGAGCCATCGATCAGAAACACCACATCTGTCGCTGAGTTGCTGCAAGCTGGTGATGTCAGACACACAACAGGGTATGTTACTCTGGTAGCTCAATTGCTGCGCTTGGACAAATACCTTCACACACACTCACAAAAACACACTCACCACTGCAGCTGCGACCATTGTCCATGAGGGTAAAGCCATCTTTGCAGGCACACTTGAATGATCCGGGGGAGCTGATGCATATCTGCTCACAGTCATGATCCCCAGTGGCACACAGGTCCGACACTGTGTGTGTGTGTGTGTGTGTGCGCGCGTGCAGAATATATACATTGAGGCACACACACACACACACACACGCACACACACACACACACACACAGAGGGAGGGGGGATGGTTGGGGTTAGGAGGAGAGAATGAAACTATGTCAGTTTGAAAACGGGAAAATCTAGCATTGATTTTTAATGATCCACTGTGACCTGCAGCCAATAGTTTTGAATATGTGTGGATGAAGCATTAATCCAGTGGATCTTTAAAACAAACAGGTGGAGAAGATTGGAGTAGCCTCAAATGAACAAGATCCGTTTTGTCTGTTTCTAAATATGAGGCACAGGCTCGTCCAATAACAGTCCAACACTGTGATCATGCAGCGCTGCCCTTGGATGAAACATCTGCAGCGAGATTGGCTGCTGCAAAGTGAGTGGCAGGCAGCAGGCAAAACTGCCGCAGACTGGGAGAGCCAAGGGGCGTCACTAATTAGAGGTTTAATGATTGTCACTAATGGATCGGTAATTACAAAGAGATCAGTCCCGCCTCTCGGTTATGTGAGTGTTGACTGAAGAACAGGAGCGAATTTCGTTCCTAAAGGTTGTTCCTGCCTTGCATGCCCTCATGCAGTGGGAGTTTTTAATGAGTTTGAACGGTTGAATGAATACACTGCCGTCTTGTTGAGGGAGAGCAGAGGAACAACATGTAGGAATGAAAAGATGACAGTCCTGACACCTTACCCTCAGTATAGGGCGGCAGCTCTCTCCACAGTGATGAAGGATAATGATGATGAGCCACCCTGACAGTGATTCTTCTCAACCATCTTTGCCTATTTCCATCACTAAAGACTAATCACAGTTTACTGCCCCTGTCCCTCTAACTTTAACAATAAAGCCCTCATGCTTCCTTCCTTCTTCTTCTCCCCTCTTCCTCCCCCATCTTACCACAGAAGGCCTCCTGGAACTTCTTGGTGAGCTTCTCGATGACGCTGTAGCTCGCCACGTAGTCCACGTGGTCATCCAGAGGATCACTGGCCATCTGCTTCAGGGTGCCTATGTCCACACGTCCCACACCGATGGCAAAAATCTCAATACCGGCGTCCCTTGCACGCTGGGCCACATCCTTCACGCTGTCCTGGGGACGCCCGTCTGTCACAATAATGGCAACCTGCAAAGGACGACGAGCCAAATTAGATAAAAAAATGATGATCATATAATCATAATGATGGCATATGTTGAGGTACATGTGTGGATGCATAAAAATGTGTGTCTGACCTTGCTGATATCAGGAGATTTGACACGAGCGCCCTCTGCCTCACTGAAGGCCACATTCATGGCAAACTGGATGGACAGACCCGTCATTGTTCCAGTGGACAGGGGCTCGATCTTGGTCACAGCCTTAATCAGCCCAGCTTTGGTGCGGTGTGTCTTCAGAGACACCTACAGTTGCATAATAGCAAGGTCAGTCATATTAAATATTTTGACAAATGAATAAAAGCTCTCCAGCCATAGTGAAGGCTAGATGAGTCCCGTACCTCGTTCTTGACGCGGCTGGCGTAGTTGACGACTCCCACACGGGTGGCGTTGGGTCCCACATCCAGCCCCTCGATGACCTTAGCCAGGAAGACCTTGACCTGCTCAAACTCTGAAGGGCGAACGCTCCGACTGCTGTCAATGATGAACACAATGTCTGTGGGACGAGCTTTGCACAAACCTGCCGCTACACATGAAGACAGGGGGGGACAGAACAAATATTATTATGGATTGATATGATAATAGTTTTCAAAACACTTGTACATCTCTACATAATGATTCAGAAATGTAGATGGATAAAAAAAATGAAAAGAGGGAGGGTGGGAGGACCATGGGGAGAATGGAGGTATTGAGAGGAGAAGGGAGGGTCAAGGGGATGGAGGCTGGTGAGAAAGGGGTGGAGAAAGATGTGAGTGGAGGACGAGATGGAGAAAGGCAAAAAAACAAGGGTGAAGGACAGAGAAAGATCGAATGAGAAGTGGCCTGCTTTACAAATATATAAAAAAAGACCTCTGAGATAATAATATGAATAATTATTCAATACAATTATGAGATTTGAACAAAATCAGCAAGAAAGTGAGAGGTGGCTGAACGCTCAGAAAAAGTGACCCTTGAGTGAAGAGTTTCATTATATTGGTGCAAAAACTTTTGCTGAAAAAGCTTTAAGTGTTCAGCTGCCAGACAGAGAACTGTTTTGTGATCATTTGTAGTCATAATAATATTCACAATAAAACAGTTTAAATCAGGTAAGATGTGTTGGATTTTCTACGAGGGTACAGGCGAGGCCTTGTTAAATGAATTACTAAAACTTCCAGTGTCCGTTTAACATTTCTGATCTCCCTTCTCACCCTTCACCTCTCTCCCTCCTCTCCCACACACACACACACACACACACACACACACACACACACACACACACACACACACACACACACACACACACACACACACACACACAATGTTGTTTGAATGAAGCAGTCATTCAAACAACAGCAACAACACAAAAAACACTTTAATATAATGTAAAATTATGTTTTTAATTCTGGCTGACTATTCACTTCAAATCAATAAATGCCCAAAGTTTTTAAAATTAATAATATTCTTTTGTAATTAATTTCAATTTAAAACATGATTAAATTGAATAAATACTGGACTTTTTCCATTACTCTCTTTTCTGTTATCTCTGGGAATTTATACCACTCTACATTAATGCAACTAGTAAACACACATCCCACCATCCTTTGAGTTATGGACAAGAATCAACTCAGACCAGAGAGATATTCTTCTAAAATGCTACCTGTATAAAGTCAAGAAATTACTTAATACGTAATCATGTTATGTGAATTCTGGGGGTTACTGTCAACTGGAGATATATATATATATAAGGATAAGAAGTTAAAACCAGTGTTAGACGTCAGGTATCTCACCATCAAAGACTCTGACTCCTCAACTGGCATTAGAAACAACTTTTAGGGCTAAAGGTAAGGTTATTCTTACCCATGGCGGCGGCCGTGCGGAGGTCCACGGTGGCATGAGCCCCGATGAGGCCGAGCAGCAGCAGGAATAACGGTGCCGTAGGCGTCATGGTGACAACGACAGAGGGGTGACGAGCGTCTGAGTGTGTCCGCAGACTGTCCGAGAGTGAGAAGCCAGAAAGGAGACAGAGCCGGGCGAAGGGAGTTCCAGTGCGAGGAGATGGCCACAAAGTGAGACTGAGTGACTCTGAGCTGCAGGTTATCAATGCAAGTGCTTCACACACTCAGCCCACAGACCCCCCCCCCATAGCGCCAGTGTATGTGTGTAAATGTGTGTGTGCGTGGGTACAAGAGGGAAATACCTGCTCTGGGAGGACCTAAAAAGGCGGGCAAGGAAAGACAAACACACCTTGATATGGCTGGGATGAACAGGTTTGTGTGTGTGTGGGAGAGAGAGTAGTAGAATCTGTGTTGTATGTGTGCTTGAGTACCTGAGCGTGTACAGAGAGTGTGTGTGTGTGTGTGTGTGTGTGTGTGTGTGTGTGTGTGTGTGTGTGTGTGTGTGTGTGTGTGTGTGTGTGTGTGTGTGTGTGTGTGGCTGGGGGTACAGGAGCGGCTGGGGTTTGGTGTAAAGTGTGCACCAACGCTTGGATTTTGCCAAAGCTCAAATAAACACCAACATGAATTCCTCTTTTCTCCCCGCGTTCCCTCGTATAGCAAACACACATTTATGGTGCGGAAGTGAAGGAGAACCACCATACACAGCCCACAGTGTTCCCGCCGCTCTGCACGTTGGGAGGTGTGTGTGTATTTTTTGCATAAGCGTGCATTTCTGTATAACCTGAAGTATACAAGCCAATTCCTGGATTCCTAAATTCAGCTAAGGTCAGCTCCTGAATCATTCATAACATTTGTGTTTTTCTGTCACTCATCTGGTCATTGTCTCTCATCCATCTTCTCTCCCATCCTTCCTCTTCTGCATTTTTGTAGATTTTGAATGCCTTGACTTTCATACATTTAATACAAGATCAAATTTAGCCTCAAACCGCAGAATAAACATAAAAATAGAAGGTTAAGATTCTCTGATTGCAACCAGATCAAATACAATGTTCCCCCTGACTCTTCTTCCCGCCTTTTCCCCCATTACTCTCCTCTCCACTGTCAGAGGCCCCAGCGGAGTAAACACCGAAGGAAAACACGCCTTCATCAATACTCACATACACATCCTTAATCTCTCTCTAGACTCCACATACACACAAAACAGAGACCCCTCTTTTCCCTCAGACATCCCGCGCCACCCGACCCAACCCTGCATTCCTCTGCACCTCCCTTTCCTCCTACACCTCCACACACACACAACCTGAACAAGCCGCAATTGAGGGGGTTAGCCTGGGAGGGAAAGAGGAGTTGGGGCTCAGGCTGTACAGTAACTGGCCCGACAGATTTCCTACTGAACTGAACAAGCTGTAAAATCAAGAGTAAGTGAGTGAGTGTGTGTGTGTGTGTGTGTGTGTGTGTGTGTGTTGATGATGATCGGTTGGACATGAAAGATTCAAGATGTTATTCCTGGTCTCTGGTAATGGGCTTTTTGACTAAAGAGGAGACACCACACCTACACATGTTTGTGCAAACACAAATGTATACAGTAGATTCATACACACACACATTATGTAACCCTCATCTGCCTGGCAGGCAGGACAAACACAAACATAGGCTGTACGAGCTTTACCTGCATCCGTAAGCACATGTGAACTATTTCCCAGCGCCATGAAATTCACTACATTTCCATCCAGTCCACGTGTTCAGAGTTATGAAGGTGGACTGATGGCCACGAAGAAAAAAGTTAAATATGTCCAAACTGATCAAAATACCAATCTGCTGTGTGCGATACCCCCCAATATAATGTTAGACGGTCAGTTCCAATTTACAAAGGTGGGCTGCTAACTAAAGATGTCTTACATGTTGATGTTTCAATTAATAATTTAGTTTTTAATTTAGTCCATTTTTAAGCAAAATGTACTGCTTTGAGCTTCTCCGATGTGTTTTTTTCAATGGTTTTCTTAGTTTTATATGATGATGAAATAAAAATGAACGGGTTCAGACTGTTGTTGGTTGGAGAAAAATTTGAAGATCATCACTATGATTTCTGAGAAATTACAACTGGACTTAATCAATTAATGGAGAAAATAATTGGCTTATTAATCAATAATTTAAAACGCTTTAATCGCACCCCTCGATTCTCAAAATTGTTGTTTATGCTTATTATCATAATTTTCAGAACCAATACAATGGTTTGACATTCACACTCACAAATACCTTTAGCAAATGTACTATAACCCCAGAAGCAGGTTTTTTTCTCCTTTTTCTCCTTGTACAAATCCTTCTCAGTAGTAAACCAGAAATCTAATATAAAAACAAAACATATTTGCTTTTTACTGAAAAAGGAAATGTTCCTGTAAGACGTCTTTTATTGCCAACAGACGAACCACCGCAGGGAGCTCAATTTAGAGGAAATTCATCACAATAGCACAGCCAGACCCATAGTGCAAATGGAAACAAGTCTAAAACAAACACATTCCTCCATCTCAATCTTACTGCATACCATTAGGCATCTTTACACAAGGCCACATTCAAATAAATCAGAAAATATACTTGAGGTGAGATATTTAATCTCTGTCCAATCTGGGCCTTCCACTGTCTGCCTTCACGTTTACACAGCGTTTCAACAGGCAAGTCTGTTCATTTTGTCCTGTAAGTTGTTCTTGTTCTCCCTGGCCTCATGTTCCCTCGTGTCCCCTGTTCCTCCAAAACCAACACAAGTCTATTTGTTGTATCTTTACAAAACAAACTAAACATCAACACCCTAATGACACCTGGACCAGAGGACCAAAGAGGATCTCCAAACCATGTTTCAGCTTTGTTCCTCAACTGACATTGTTGCTTTCAATCAGTTATATCAATACACTTCATCCACTAATGTCAACAAACTCCATTACTGGACTGTATCAAAGCAGTGTGTGTGTGTGTGTGTGTGTGTGTGTGTGTGTGTGTGTGTGTGTGTGTGTAAACAGTCCCAGGGTTTGGAAAGACTGCGATGACTTCGTGTTCGACCACATCCATAAATATTGAAACAAGTTCCCTTTCTTCAAATCTCAGAATACTGAGTAAATATTGTCACGGTGGAATTGAGGTGGACCAAAGCATCCCATACCTGTGCTTCCACACTCTCTCACATACATGTGTACACACACACACACATATAGTATATAAATATGTGCTTGCACACACGTGCCTTCCAGCTGCTCTGAGCACTCTCTGTTCACGACAGGGAAGTCCTGGAAAAATTAATTACAGACTTAAACCGACATAAAACCCTCCTCAGTCACACATGACACATGAAAGTGAAGAAAGATGAAGCTGTGCATGCTGACAGACACACACAGTGATAGGCTTCACATTAACCAATACAACCAAAATCCAGTGTCGAAATGTTGCTACACTGAGTTTGAATGGAGCTCTCACACTCAGGGCTTCATTCCTGAAATGAATGTGTTGTGTGTTTCTTTATGGAAGAGAGTTTGAGAAATGAAGTTTTTATGTGTGTGCGTGTTTATGCTGCGCTTCTCCTGCCAACAGTAACAGCTCAGTAGCCAGTGAGCAGGAAGAGAGAGGTTCATTAAAAAACCCAAATACAGCAGTTACATAACCAATAGTTCTGTTCATCCCAGAACCCCCCGTGCTCCGAACACTCCTCCCTCCTCATCCCCATCTTCTTCTCCCTCCCACGCCTGCTGGCAGAGCCCACCCATCATCCTCTTCTCCTCCCATAGCAACAGCTCATCTCAGCTCTCCTCCCTTGTTCCCAGACCGACACACCGTCTCCCCCCTCCTTTATCTGCTCCCCTGGTCCCCGCCACCTACTCCTCGCTCGCATCAAACAGCTCCTTCTCTTACTCCCACACATCATCATCCAAGCTTTACTTCAAACTTTACTTTACATACTGCAGGACTACGAAACAGGAATCTTAAGTAGAGTTAAAACAAGAAACTTTTTGTTTTACTTTCACTACTGAGAGCAAAAATGACACAATGGTCTCAAACGTCTTTTCTAGACTCTGGGAAAAAAATGCCTTCAGCTCTTTCAGAGGCGGAGTTTCATATAGGGATTTGGTTTCCACAAGCACTTACAACCGACTTGCATACTAAGAATAAACAGAGCGGGGAGTGCAGTTAGTATGGAAACACAGCAGATGGCAACACCGATTAAGGATTTGGGGCTGTATCCGTGATTGTCTGGGATACCTCTACCCTAGAAACGACTCTGTCTCGTTTCCCCTCCATCGGATTAGTGACTGTCACACATCCCCCCGATGGAGTGATGTTTGAGAAACCGACATGCTGTCAAAATAAATCCCAGCATGCGGTCGTCTCTCTTGACAGAACAGTGCCCTCGTGTGGCCCGAAGACAGATCTGAAGCCAAATAGGCAGCATATCAGAGGTTCCCAGCCTCGGTTAACTGGGCCACGACGAAACCATGTGATTAAGCAAATAAAGCTGAATAATAAGTATATACACATTTGGAGGTTATTATAGTATTATATTATGCTACTATAGTATTATGACATTTCTTGGGTTTAATAAAATATTGATTTATCCATCCATTTGTGTGCCAACTATCCTGAACTCTTTCCAAATGCCCAACAACTTGATTTTTAATACACAGCTGATCATAAGCACACAAGGTAACTTGTCCATCATCACCACCATGTTTCATTAGGCCTCAACCTCTGAGTGTTCCTGAGAGGCTTATCTGTATTGAATTCTTATTTATGAATTACCACATTAAAATGTAGTTTAAAACCGACTAATAGTAGTTGTAAGTGGCTCTAATGACATTTTTACATGATTAAAGTACTACATTTGTCAACAATTAAAAACATATTTTTTGATATAATATATCTCTATGGCACTATGTGCTACACCAGCCTCTTCTGAAGGACTTTTAGTTGTTGACAAAAACACGAATACAATACTCATGTGATCATCTGCTATAAAACTATATAGTAGTGTTATAAACCATTTGTTATATGTTTATATATTGTTTATAAATGCTAATTACAAAAGACTACATCAAGTTTCTTTTTTCACTGCGCCCACAGTTGTGCTCGCAACATCTCAGTCTTTCTCAGTCATCTTCTAACTTCGTATCAAGGCTTACTGGTGTGTCTGGAATTACCACTTAATAAAAAAAAAATCATTATTTGTGAACGTGCATGCATATACTGATGGGGATGAGGAGAACGATTACGTTTGGCTATTAACCCACCTCCCACGCCCTTCTCAGTCCGGCATGCAACAAAATTGTCTCAATAAAAACAGTCCCTGGAGCAATAATGGGTTGAATAATAAAATGATGGAGACTGCTGATTTAAATCAAGAGCGTTAAATGCAAAAGTAAAAGGATTAACAGAACAATGTGCATTTATTGCAGCCAAGCTAAATGCAACCCAAGCAGCCTACATTAATATGTTATGTAATAACTACCGAGTACATCCTAATATTAATACAAATACAGAAATACTCCTATTTACACAGGATATATTACCACCAATACTTAAATCACACAAACAAACATGCAGTCAAAAATGTATGGGGGAGAAATCGTAGTGGAAGTGGCTGTGAAGTTCTCGAGGGCTGTCATACTCAATCTTGACACAAGGGGGCACCGGAGTGCTGTCTGGAGAGGCAGGGCTGACCTGAGAAGACAGCAGAGATGCAGCCTTGGTTGGAGTGATCTCTGCTCTGAGGCGAGAGGGCCGCAGAGTGGACACAGGAGGGAGGACGGCGCTGGAGGTGTGTGTATGGGTGTGTGATAAGCACTGGGAGTTTGCATGCGAGGACCCGTGGTCGCCCCGGGTGAAGAATGAAGAAGGAGGCAGGGTGGTGGTGGAGGAGGGCGGTTGGTGATCTCGAGCACCTTCCAAGCTGCCGGGGTAAGTTGGAGGGCACTGAGTACGCTGGTGGATGGCTGGTTGACTGTACATGCTACCCCACGGGTATGACTGGTATGCTGTGATCCCACCTGCAAGGAAACACACAGATTCAACCAGAGATGTGAAAACGGAGCTGTATTAGAGGTAATGCAGCTCAGGAGCAGGACCACACCCCAAACACCCCTCTTCCTGTAACATATTTCTATAAATGTCTACTCGCCTGTTTGTTCCCTTTTCGCTCTCAATGATCCCCAAGGCGTCTGCCGAGCCCAGGAGCTATTGTGTCTCTTCCCCAAAGCCTTCCCCATCCCGCATTAATCATCCTGCTCCACCAGTCTCATCTGCCAATCTTCACTCATACGTTTTATATTCAATAAACACTGTTACTGGGGTGTCAAAGGTAGAAATACTTAAATAAAAATAAAAGTAAACATATAGCATATCAGTTAATGTTGTCCTTGATTGATAACCAATTGCAACAGAATAGAAGAGTGGGCATTCAGGAGTCCAGAAGTAAAAGTATTGCTCATAATCTGAATAGACTATGTTTAGTGACTAACAGCTTGGCACTTCCAAGGCATGGATGGATATGAAACTCTTCCAGTTATATCATCAGTGAAAAAAGATGAATAACTACATCAAAACATATCTGGTCCTTTGAAAAAAAAAAAAACACCTCGATTGGTTGTTTTTTGTGGCACCATAAAAAAAAAATAAAAAAAAAGAGACTCACCGTGATGGCCAGCCGACTGCAGCAGGATTTGTCCGGTGTTCTGGGACTGGAAGTAAGCGTGGCCTCCGGTGGAGTAGGTCACCATCCCAGTGGAGTTTCCTCCAGGGCCAAAGGTCATGTATGAGGTAGGGTTGGAATCTGGAGGGTTGGGGGTGAGGTAGGGGGAGGGGGTGAGGTAGGCCATGCGGGGCAGAGGTGCTTGAGGTTGGTGCTGCGGCTGGCTGGAGGAGTAGGAGGTCGGCAGCTGGTAGGGGAGAGGGTTGTTCTGCTGGCCTGAGGTCAGGTAGTCCAGCTTCTCCCCAAAGTCAAAGAGTGAACTGAGGACAGAACAAATACGAATTTGGTCACAAATACACATCTATACATATATAGGGTGTTACTCTGTCTTTATAGGGGCAACGACTTAGATGAGGGGGTGTTTGCTGAAAGCATTGTCACGAACAATAACTTCATCCACAAAAGGGGAGCCCAACAGTAAGAATTTGGTAACCTGTGAGACACAATGAGTATTTTTTGTCACTGTCATCAATCATCAATGCACCCTCTTAAAGGGTCTGTTCAGCCAAATTACAACAAGACTTGGGTATTGTGGTTTCACACCTACGGTCTCAAACGCTAAAACGGCGATCTGCTCCCATTCATTGTGAATGGGAGCTGCCGTTGCAGCTCAATGAGCTACAAAGATTTAAAAAAAAGGTGCCCAATGGCACTACAGGGGAAAAGTTAAAGAAAAGCTCAACTTTATGCAAATGTTTCCTTAAAAAAACCCAGGCAAGAGTCAATCTTGAGCCAGCACTTGTTTTAAAGACAGCAGAAACTGTTCAACACACACCACACACACACGCGCGCGCGCGTGCGCGTGTGTGTCTTAGCTTTCAGCTGATGAGATGCCATACCTGCAAATTAAAATTTGCCTGAGACTTCTGCTGCCACTCCAATACAGTGGAAGTATATCTTGTATTTGGGCTATATATTTTAGTGCCGCGATACATAATTGTAGTCAAACAAACAACATTTTATACAAAGCAATTACTAAACAAGATGTCTCTCAGCATGTTTTCTCAAATATTTAACACCAGCTGAAACCGGCTGCAGACCCACTATTACAGGCGCTGTCTAAGGCATCATTATACCAGTATTTCACAAGACCTCTGCTCCTGTCTGCAGCCTCTGTACTCCTGTCATCTCTAGTACTCGTTGTCCCTGTTCAAATCATCGTCTAGTATTCATGTCACAGTCTGCTGTGAATCTAGCTGACCTGGTGTCAGTCTGCAGAGACTGGGTGTCACGGTGTGCCAAGGCGGAGCCTCCCTCCAGGGCATCCAGGAACAGAGGTGGGGTGTGAGCCAGTGTGTTAAGGAGAGGCGGAGTTGGGTTGGCAGGGATGTAAGTTGTTGTGAAAAGGGGGAGACTGGCTCGACGCAAGGGGGGAGGGCTGTGCATGGGTCGGGGGTGGTACTCTGCCAACCCCCCCTGAGATGAAAGCTGGCCCACATCTCTCGCTCTGGATTGACCTTGGAGATAACACAGGCAGATAAAACATTGGTCTGGTTTCTGGAGAATAGTACAAACTCAACATGTAGGGTGAAGGTCCACTGAGCGCTGAGTTTAAACCTCTTATAGACGCTCACAGCATCAAGTTATTGCTTTCCCTAAAGTAAATACAACTGATGGTTGTTCAGACTACAAACTGTAATTTATGGTGTTATAAAGCCTATTATTTGACTGTAAATAATAAAACTTCCCGCTGCTTCAGTTTAATTGTGCAAAAACAGAAATGGGAAATATTGCCGAACACACAATCGTGTGCAATTTTTTTATTTATGTCAAGATGTTTAAACAAAATTTGTTTCTAAGCTAAGAATATTTAACCTTTAGCTGTGGAGACGGTACCATTACTACGTGCGCATGAACATCAAGTGACTGGACATAGATTAACGTCTTTTGTTGGCTGGGCTATACAGCTCAGGCGCACCGGTGACGTGGCTAAAGTTGGATCTGTTTCAACTTTTCACTACAGCCCGCTGCGTTTTTTTCCGGCTGCCCCAATGCCAGTTAAAAGCACTACCCACAGTCAAATGAATGGGTAGACTGATGTTTGGGTTGCAAATGCTGATTTGGTGTGAATGTAGAAGTCAGGGAAATAGGACAGTTCCTCAGAATAAAAAAATAAAAACGTCTTTTGAATAGTAATTGTGGAGCAGAATGACGGTATTTTTTCAATTGTGTAAATGCATGTGGATTTCAACACCTGGGCTGTTGAGGCTGGCCAGGAGGTTGCTGTAGGAGGGCGGAGTCTGGTTGAACAGGTTTGGGAAAGAAGGTGCTGCAGGGGCGAGCTGGGGTAGCTTAGTGGCAAAGTGATTGGAAAAACAAGGAGCTCCATTACTGAAAAAGGAAAGAAATCATGTCAAACATCAAATTATGTTTAAAAACAAGTAATTTGCACCATTTGAGGGCACATAGGGCTACAACTGTAATACCTGTTGGGTGCCAGTGTGGGCAGGGTGGGATTGATCTGGTACTGTGGGGGGCTGCTGCATCCACCTCTACTCGGTCTGTGTTCAACCCTTGCTGTGATGGAGCGCTCCACCTTCCTCCACTTAGCCCGGCGGTTCTGAAACCAGACCTGGTTCACAGAATCATGCAGAGGGGGACAATAAAATATATATATATATATATATATATATATATATATATATATATATATATATATATATATATATATATACACACATCTCTCTCAGGAAAAATTAAGACTTGTGCAGGAAAATGGAAGGAAACTGGATGAGATGGGAGGTGAAAGAAGGTACATTTCAGGTAAATGTCTAACCATAATCCTTTGCGGTGTGACACCAACTGAAGCAGCAATTACTTTCCGCTTCTCTGCATCAGGATAGTGGTCCTCCTGGAACAATGCCTCTAAATGGTCCAACTGATCTGCACGCATATGCATATGCACACAAACACACGCATAAAGTGACGGTCAACTATTTGCATAGTTAAATCTGAACACACCTGGACAAACTGACTGTTCGGTTACCAGTACTGTAGAGCGTTCGAGTTTTCTTCTTCGGTGCAGGGGGAAGCAGGCAGTTATCCCCAGTTTCTAATCCTGGCACCAGAGGGAAGCTCAGAGCGCGGCCCCGACCCCTGCTGCTGTAGCGAATGGAGCGCCGGGTGGAGTAGACCTGGGTTATCTCCATCTGCCATGACCCAGATAAACATTTCCTCATCTCAGTCAAAATCAATAAGGTAAATATTGTCTGATTTACCATATATTTACTTTGAAAAAGTGTCAATTATCACATTTATTTAAAGCTGAACACAACTCAAAAAGTCCAAAAGAAACAAGGATGTTTGCCTGAACACCGAGAAGTGCACAGTATAACGTTTCAGCCCACAGAGAGCGATGCAACAGTGATTTTCTGGAAGTAAAAGTTAGTTCACAACTTCAAAAGAGAACTGATTATTATTCCAGTTTTGTCTGTGTACTTCTCATATGTGACACTGACAAATACATTGTCTAGGAATGCAGGTAATGATTTATTTTCATAAGATCTGACATTATTTTCATAATGAATTGATTGTTTGGTCTAATTAATGTAAGAATAATATAGAAAAATGTCTTGATTTGTCTAAAACCCAAAGATATTTTTACCCTTATGTAAGAAAAAGCAACACATCTTCACGTTTGGGAAAGCTGGGAAGGATAAAGTTGTGCTTGAAAGAGGGCTTTAACAGTTAATCAATAAAAAAAGATGACCATTAATTTCTTGTCAATAAGGTCCGGACTTCTGTTAACGCTTTGCTAACGTTTCAAACCTCCTCTTTCCGCCTCTGTGCCTGTCTTTGCACGAGGGGCGGAGTCGTGCTTTACTCTGATGCACACACCGACACAGCGCACACACTCCAGCTCAGTACAACGTGAGACACACATCATGGTAGAGAGAGAAAAAGATCGAAAGTGTGGCTACATTTTACTCCAGTAGATACTGACGACTGTCGTATCAAATGCAATTAAACCCTCAAAAAGTAAGGGAGGCAATACAAGGAATCTATGAAAACATTTGGCCAACAAGCTGAGAATACATTTTTCAACTGTTTGTCGAGCAGCCGTCGACCACTGCAGGTAATGTTAGCGATGCCATACAGAGTTTGATCATTGTTAATAAATGAAAGCTAATCACTGAACTAATTGTTAAGCTGATACTGTATTTTCAGGATTTTTGTAGATTGTCGGGCTGAGGCTGCAGCCATGACCTGACCCTTGCAATTGTGTCTGTTGGGCTGAAGAGGTTAATACATGGAACATTTTAGTTAGAATAATTTAATATTATATAACCATCCTAAAGATTAAATGAAGAGCCGCCACAAGGTGAAACAGATGCACTAAGTGGTACAATCTTATGAGATCCAATATAACTGATAAAAAGTCTACTTTTATGATGCCTATAATTTTTATAAGTCTGTTCACTGGTCCTGGGAAGTGCTGCAGTAAAAAGAAAGTTGCACAAAGAGAGCTGTGTGGACTGAAAAAAACGATTTATCCGGTTTTGCTGCATCAATTCTTTTACTTTCAAAACTAAAAACTGTCCACTAGAAATGCTCGTTTCTGACGTCGTCTAAATCTGCATGCACACATAAATAATCCACCTAAAGGAATTATTTTTTCCAAGTCCAAGACCCGCACTAGACACTGTCTTTACCGGTCCATGTGGGATATGTAAGCGTGATGACATATTACACTGAAGTAGGCTGGTTTTAAATAAAAGAACATTTATAGTAAAAGTTCTTCTTTTTTGGTAATCCTCATTATGAAAAATGACACTATCATTCTAAATCTTTTCATATCTTAGAGAACGTAATTAACATTTTCTTCATTGATTCTGTATTATTTCACCTGCCCAATGCGAATCAGAAATGTTAATTTTTTTAACCTGGCCCATCTGATTCATGGATTATCCACGTGCCCGACAGGCAGCTTCATCCGGGTCTGAAAAGTGAAGCAAATAAGGAAGTGCCTTAAACCAGCATTCTTCTCTCCACTGGCAAACAGGGGTCGACTACTCCGGTTGCAAAAAGTAATCAGATTATTTGAACGTCTGAGAAAATTACCCTACCGCTCACCTGATGTATTACCTCAGTAAACATTGTAAACATGAGTTTATGGTCTCAGTTACTAGTTTCAAGTCTTCTTCAATGCAGCATGATGTTCAATTAGTTAATTATAGTCCCATTGAGAGTAAAATAGACAATATGTATGCTTTATAAAAGGGGGAAAGTGTGTGTTGACGAGTTAAAAGGTTCTGTAAACAAGTGCAGGTACAATGTTCATAAGTGCTCTATAAGTTCACAGTGATTGATAAACCACGACCATCTATTCTCACCTCGAGTGACTGCGGGCCCTGCTGGTGGAGACTGTGAGGTAGAGGAGGGCTGTGGGGCCTTTTTGTCCCGTGAGGCTGAGGTGCAGGTTGGATGGAGACAGGAGGTTGCGAGGAGTACAGCAGGGGAAGAGGGGCCGGAGGGCAAAACAGCCCCGCCCCCCCACAACCCAGATAGACGGGATCAGACAGGTCACAGCTGTTCATCAGTCCAATGGGAGGCTCCGACAGAGACGAGCTGTCCTCTGAGTTCATCGCTGACACCTCCTGTATTTGACTCTCCGTCTCCTGCTCAAGCCGCTCACTAACATCTTTTAAACTTCTCCCCTTTCGCACTTGCTCACTTTGCTTTTTACCTCGCCTCTTCCTACTCTTTTTCTTCTTGTCTCTCTCCTCGAGACTTTTTGTTTCTTTGTCCTCTGGCTTATCAGTGACTGTTTCCTTGATGTTCTTAATCTCGTTGTCTTCCATCTGCACCTCCTGTGCCTCCTCCGCTCTACGCCCACTCTCTGGCTTCACCTGCTCCTCCTCTTCTCCCTCTGTCGCCATCAGTTCCTTTTCTAACCCAACAACTTTCTTTTCCTTCTCCTCATCCCCCTCTTCTCGGTCTGTCTCCTCTCCTGCCTCATCATGCTGATTAAACACCTCCTCCTCCTCCTCTTCTTCTTCTCCTTCTCCTCCTTCTTCTTCCTCCTCCTCTTCCCCTTCACTCTGCCGCCTCCCTTGGTAAATCTTTGTTTCCAAATCCTCCAGTTCCTCACACAAAAGGTGTGAACAGTCTGCAATGAAGTGAAGTGAAAGTTGTTTTTACTTTTGTCCAGGTTCTGTAAAGCTATTTTCCTTTAGACAACATGGGGTCAGTTATTTCTACTTCGTCTCTAAAATACTTCAAAAATCTGACCTGGAGAAGGTTCATCGCAATTGTAGAACGTGTACAGAATGCTGCAGCCAGATGTTTAACATGGACTAAGAGGGGGGAAAGCACATTACACCTGTACTTAAATCCCCAAATTACCTTCCAGTACTGACTTTAAGGTTTATTGATCTGCCTCGCTGCACCATAAGTAAGATATTCCTAAAAGATATAACCCTCTCATCCGTCTCTTTTATTCTTGCTCTATTCTCAATTCAAAACTGTGAGGCCATCTATAGTTTGTATGCTCCCAGCTGCTGAATTAGGCTCCCTGAGGACTCTAATTACTTATAAAAGCAGCCTAAAAACATTAATTTTTCTGTTTACTTTTTAATGAAGTGTATTATATCCTCTCTCCCAGAAATATCAATAGTATCCCTTTTATTTTCTTATTAGTTTTTTTGGGTATATTTTTTTCAATATTCTTTGTTCCCCTTCTTCTTAATCTTTATGTAAGTGACATTACGTTTTCCCCAGTGTATACAATTTAATATATTCTGTAAATAAAGAGCTGAGAGGTTTGGAATTAAGAGTCTCTGGTTTGTCACAGGCTATGTAAAAGACAAAGGTGGTCTTGTTTTTTCGAGTCTCAAATATGTTTGTGGTTCTGAACCTTTTGAAATGACAGCTCTCAAGACCAACAACAGTTCATTATGAAGAAAATATATAAACTATAATCAACATTTTAGAGACATGTGTTAGAGAAGACATGAACTCATGTTCATCTAAAATCCTGTCTTTGACCATGTTTGCAGCTTTTTAATAACAGCTAATAAAGATATATTTTATTCAATTTGAATGTACTTTACATTTAGTGAATATAGCGGAAGCTATATGTATATTGATTAAGTTAGTTCATTTGAAAGAGGGCCTACAGTAAGAACTGACTTAAAATGTTGGGAGTTATATCTTTCATATTTCATGAGTCATGCAGTGACCTGCAGGTTCAATAAACCTGATAAACGTCGTCCTCGCGAGGAGCTGCAGCCTGCAGTGACTTAATTAGTTTCCCAGCTGTGCAGTGTCTCGAGCCACCTCACCTGACCGCTAATTAACTCCGAGCGGCTAGCTGCAGCTAAACTAGCTAACCTGTCCCCATCTGCAAACACCGGGTCGTGAATGTTAATAGCCGAGTTTTAAACTCTTAAATTGTCTCAGTGGAGTTGAGCAGCAACGGGAGCTGCACCTCACAGGAAAGATTAAGAGCTTTAAATACACCCAGGACGGGTTTTAAAGTCTGTCAAAGTTTGCAAAATGACACAGGAGTTCAGTTAAGAAAGTCTCGAGTCGACAGGTGAAAATGGCCCGAGCAAGCCAATAAACCAATAAAGCAATTAAAAGTCAGCCTAAATGTCCTTACCAAACTCTTCAGCTACATCACAGTCTTCCTCCATTGCCACAGTCAAAATCAATAAACTTGTACTAATAATCAATTAAGCAACGCAGGGTCTCGAAGCGATTTGCTCGTGCACTGGAGGCTAATGGGGTTGATTCACTTGATTCACTTGATTGATTGATTAGCCTCCTCCCCCTCTCAGCAGTGTGTGTGACGGAGAATTATCGCGTGAAGGGTGGAACTGAAACAGCCAATCAGTGACCAGAACAGCCCCAATCAAAACCTCGAACTATGGGTACAGTCTGAGAAATATAGTATGAATACAAACTTACGTTTTACCCTCAATGTCCATTATTTAGGAAACGTGTATATTCACTGAATGTGACAGGAAGTCTGACTGTGTTTTACTAAATCAATTTATTTGTTGTTTTCAATTAATACATCCACATTTACAAGTTTACTGAGCTGATTAATTATGGACAGCAATCCATTTAATATAAATCTAGCAACAAAACACTTTTAAAATGTAACACCTGCAAGCTTTGCAGGGCTGTCATCTATCATTTATCTATGACAATATTACTATATAATACAATATTATTCAATTGCTGCCTTTCACTACTGCATTTTATTTCTTAAACTGCACTGCAACTTTTATTCATTTTTTGTGTTGCTTTTTGACAGTTTTTTTATTGTTTTAATGAATATTCTTAATTGTTTTTTAATCTCATTTTCTTCTGCATTATGTGTTGATGCTTTTAATGGTTTCATGTGAAGCACTTTGAATCGCATTGTTGTTGAAATGTGCTATATAAATAAACTTGCCTTGCCTTGCCATGTCGAGTTAATATACATTATATATTTACTTAAATTTTTTTGTTGAAATAGAGACAATAAGAATATATTTGTCATGGTGGAAAGCAGCTATATGGTTACTCAAGTACTGTGTTTATAAGTATTTCCATGTCATGCTCTTTTCTCTGCTAAATGAACATGGCTGCTATAGCTTTTAGTTACATTTCATATTAAGATTTCACATTTAATAAGTTTACAGAATACAACACATTATTAAAGATTAAACACATTTGTGCCTCCTTTGGACCCCTTAGAAAGAAGTAGTGAGTTCAGATGTCTATGAGAAGTTAACAGCTCCACAAAATAAAAAAGTCCTCTATAAGCTTCTCACTAAACCAGATGGGTTCATTTAAATAAAGGTTCAAGGACAAAAGAGGTACAGCGATCCAATCTTATATAATATATTTCATTGCAAAGTAAAGATTGAAGAAAAGTCAAATGTAGCATAATTTAAGTTTTCCTTACCCCATTAATCATCTCACAACCCACCAGATGTATTTTGTGACTCCATGGAGGGGTCCTGACCCACAGGTTAGGAACCACTGCATGAAATATTAAACTGTATATAAAGTTGTTCAACCTAAAACTATATAGCTCCATCCTGACCAGCTAAAAAGTAAAATGCAGCTTGTGTATTGATATTAGTATCAGTATCACAAATCTAATATTGTCATAAGATTATATTTTAGTCACAGGTGCAATTATTCTGCAGGAGTACTTTTACTTTTGATAATTACATTTTCCTTGTAATGGAGTATTTTACATCGTGGAATTGGTATGTGGTAATGCCAATTTGTGAACGGATGAAACGTAATTTAAGAACTGAGACCTTCCCCGCTCTCTTCATAACTTCCATTGTATCACTTTAATGTGCCATAATTATGTTAATTCTGCTGGGACTCCTGTGGAGTATCTCGATGAAATTTACTATTATTATTATAGTTATTTTATGTAAGAATGGGTAGCCTATAAACATGAGAAATCAATGAAGCCTACAATTAAAAATAACCCACTGCGAATCATAGCTCTAGAATTAAACTGTAGGTAAATAAAAGATCTTAAATGCATTATGATGTGTTTGGGGTTTTTAGTGGAGGTTGACTCAACTGCTAAACACTGATGATATTTATTTATTTTTGGGAGTAAATATAGTCCTTAAATGTGAAAATGTGCAGTAAATTACAAGAAGACTTAGAGTAAAAAGATTAGGCATTAAGATAAATGCAAAGTCTAAAAGGAGTTTTTGTTTTTTCTTCTTTCCTTTCCAATTAATAATTGTGTGTTCCCTCAGTAAATTGAACATACGTAATGATGATCCTCTGAGCTTCTTATTCCACAAAGGTCTAAAACAAAACAAAGAGCCATGCAAAATAAAATACACATATAACATCTCACTATTTGTTATTCAGGTTAAAATCAGGTTGTCTTGTTTAAATATTTCCACAGTTACCCACCAGATGGGGTCCTAACTGGACCCCAGGCACCTGAATCTTCTTCTGTCTACCACAACTCTGTTTAGCTTCAACTCCTCTTTTCTCCCCCTCCCAAACAGAAAAGGGCTCACATAAAACCCCCCTCATCCCCTGTGAGAGGCACGTTTCCATTTCAGCAGCCCTCTATTCAAGGCCAGAACAGCTTGTTGTCTCTCTCGATCCGGGGAAAAGGCCGTCTGCAGACTCCCTGGTACTCCTCCACATCGGGTGACCTTGGTTTCATCTGGTTTGATGCAGAGAATTTAAACTGAAGCCCATTTAGAATATTTTTCTTTCCTGTGTGCTCACGAATCCCCACAGACAGTTTATCTAATCATTTCATAAGTACATTTCTATGCAATGGCTTAAGAATAATAACATCTCTTGCAGTTTCTCCCACGAGGGCTACTGAGGTCAGCAAGTGTAAATAGGCTGTTAAGAGCCTGTAATTACACATATAACTAAACACACACACACACACACACACACACACATATATATATATATATATATATAAAGTAGCTCTGTCAGAGAGAGCCAAGGCATGCAGGGTTGTGTGTAATGTTACTGGGACAGAAATGGTATGAAGGCCAAGCTGCTGGCATGTGATAACACCAGAACGAGACTTCATGTCTGCATGCAAGTTCTTTAGAATGTATGTTACTAAAATATATTGTCATTTTGAGCAGCCATTTCTATGAATCTACTGCTTCTGAGTAACGAGTTCTGAGTCCTGAGTAACAAATAAATAATGGATTTCAAGTTTGGGTTCAATCCAGCACCAGGAGGACGTTGAGTCAAAGCCAAGAAGACCGAGGCTCCAAATCCAGCTCACCCAAATCACCCAAAAATACTTTTTCACCCACATGGTGGTGTCTTGTAATGCAAGCTGTTTTTTTTGTTGTTGTGCTTAGATCTTTGTTCCTGAATTATTCCTTCACCTCAGCAAAGGGAAACAAATGGAATTTCATTTGTAATGCTCACAATGTTGAAATATCTGAAATATATGTAAATAATTCAACAATAGTGTGTGTGCTCTCCAGCAACTCTGTGTCCTGGTTACTCACCACTTACACTCACAACAGTTTTCACTGGAAGTACTTTCTACCAAGATAAATCTCTGGATTAGCAAGAGTATCCAGGACAGTTGCTATTTCTGAAATGGCATAATTGATGTGAGCACCACAAAACATATTTAAGGAGTAGAATTGTCAGAGACAGATATTGAGCAAATAAAGTTAATCTAATCTGCACGGCTACGCATTAAAAGAGGTTTAGTAAGGAAATGTGTTTTTTTAAATCATGGACTTAATCTATGTAGACATTTTAAAAACAGCTTTAATTAGGGGCTGGAGAAAGCACTATTGATGAAGTCAAAACCATGGTACTTGTGTTGAAAATGTAAAGTACATAAGCAGCTCTTCTGACAAGTACAGGTAGGTGGGCATAACCAAAAGCACCAACAGGGCATTCTGATCTAACACTTTATATTATACAGAACAACTTCCTAAAATGTAAAATTCTTGTGATTAATTATGTAATGTATTTTTCACCCATTATCTACAAACGCTTATCCTTTAGCACAGTTGCAGGGGCCTGGAGTCTCTCCCAGTTGACATTGAGTGAGAGGTGGGTACCCTGGACATGTCATAATCATATTAATGAATTGCTTTGACCCCGAGTGGCTCCGTAAATTCCCTGCACATTAATTGTTTTTAGTAATTCAACTAATAGTGCATTTGTTAGTGAATTAGCACAACTAAAGTACAATATCAACTAAAGTGTGTCTGGTATTGTTGCCTTATCTTTTAGACCTGTGTCAAAATCAATATTATTTTAGTTCATATTGAGCTCACATGGTGCAAGTTCCTAAATCGTGTGTGTGTGTGTGTGTGTGTGTGTGTGTGTGTGTGTGTGTGTGTGTGTGTGTGTGTGTGTGTGTGTGTGTCTGTCTGTCTGTCTGTCTGTGTGTATATGGTATATAATTTAGTATTGTAGATTCTTTCTTTTTTTAAATGTTCTTACCGTTTATTTATATTACTTGTTTGTATGTCTCTTGTGTGCACTCTACCCTGTTTGCTGCTGTAATCCTGAAATGTCCCCAATGCTGGACTAATAAAGGAATATCTAATCTAATCTAAACTAATCTGATACCAGCCAAAGTTTAGTTTAGCATTAGCACTGGAAACAGGGGAAACAGCCAGCCTGGCTCTTTCCAAAGGTAACAAAGTCCACCTAAAAGCAGTGTCTATAGATGTATCCACATAAATTGAAAAAAGACAAGAGAGGAGAGATTTACCCAACCAGGTTTTTTATTTGGAACAGAGTGGCAGATTAGTGACAGGGCGGTGGCGTGGAGGATCCGCCTCCTCTTGCTCACTCAGCCAATGACAGAAACTCAGCCTTAAAAAAATGCAAATGTATAAAAACAGGAATGGGAACGGCAAACATAGAGTAGTGTAGCCTCCGTTGGGCTTCACACACACACACACACACACACACACACACACACACACACACACACACACACACACACACACACACACACACACACTCTAAATCGCATGCATACCTACACTCACACACGTACAAATCCACCCTCTCTCTCACACACACACACACACGTCTTATTTGGCTACGCAGGCTTAGATGGGTACAAACACACATGTTTACACTTTGACAGTCACTTTAAAAAAGACAGTACGTGCTAAGATCATTCCTGCCTGTGAGAAAGTGGCGTGTTGTCTGCCCGTCTGAACTGCGGCAGAGAGACAGACAGGCAGACAGCCGGACAGTGAAAAGACACAGTCAGTGTGTGTGAAAGCCACTATGAGGGACCAGCTGCCCCTCGTTCAGCAGTGAACAGACGAAACACTCGCAGACACACTCACACGCACGTCGACAGGCCAGTCAGTGTACACAAGAGTCTGCTGTGAAATACCAAGGTGAAGCACTCAGGCATACACACACATACACACAGGTGGCGTGTTTAGATGAGGTGTAGACACACACATACATACACACACACACACACACACAACATACACACAGGAGTGGAGGAGGTGTGTTACCTGTCTGTGGAAGAGCGTGAGAACTGCTGGAGTAGGTAAACACACACTCGACCACAGTACATTCCAACTTTAACTCACCCCTCTTTTCTTTCAAACACACAAAAACACACACAGGCATCCACACACACCCAGACTAGTATAGTTTTGACTCCCATGCATTTTTGTTCTACAGTACTGAGTATAATAGAAGCTACTAGCCCAGTCGCACTGGTGTGATTATTGTTACAATCTCTTAGATAGAAGCACAGCCCTCCTTCTGACATTCCCCTTTCCAAACCGAACCCCTGTCCCCCAATATCCCCTTCCCGAAAAGACCCCAACAGCAGGTTCAAGTTGACCCCATGAACACCAATTCAAAATCTGTTTCTTCTCATAACCAAAGCTTTACTGACAAAAGATTTTTGACTGAATTAGCACATCTGGGAGCAACTTCCTGCATGGATTCACACTTCCTGGTTTTTCATTAAAGCCCCCCTTGCTTCCCAGAGGCCCCTCCCATCCCCAAACAGAGAGACAATGGTGGAAGAAAAAGAAAGTGAGGCATGCTAAAGGTGCGTGTAGGGGGGGTATCGGATGACGTGATGACTAGACACGTAGTTGTGCTTTTACACAAACAGACCAAACTCTAAACCAACCGGCAACTGATCGATAACTAATCAATAACATATTGAAACCACCTGATCTCGCTCGTATCACAAGTGATGACTATCACAATGACGGTGATGATGATGGGTTTGATATGTGTTTGAATGACATGATTAACAGTATACTTAAAGTCTGTGTGGTGTATCTAAATGCACAGCAAGATATATATCTGCACTTGTGTGTGTATGTGTGTGTGTGTGTGTGTGTGTGTGTGTGTGTGTGTGTGTGTGTGTGTGTGTGTGTGTGTCTGTGTGTGTGTGTTCATGTGGCGGACGAGAGCACAGCTCATCTAAAGTGATGACGGATGTGATGAATAAAAACTCTTCATGATCATGCAGATGATTAGTGATGTCAGAAAGGATATGCTGATATTTACATATAAACTTTTTTTAAACTGCTAAATACACATCCTCCTGTTTACGTATTATTATCATTATTATTATTACGGTATTATTATTATTATTCACCATCCAGCCCAAAACATTGATATATTATTGGTTGTTATTACTATCCGTAACTAGTCTTTGTACAGCTTAGAGGAGCAGATTGGCCGCGAAAGCAAACCTCTAACCAGCTAACGTTTCCACAGCGGCTCCTCGACGTTGTGAAACACACCGAGGGTTGAGCACTGTTTTCTAGTTGGCCGAGCACAGAGAGAGAGGTCTGAGCCACCTTCAAGCAGATACAAGCAGTGTGTGTATGCATGTGCATGTGTGCAAGCATGTGTTTATGTGGCTGTATGGATGTGCGTATGCGTCTTTGAGTACCAGAGGGATGGAAGGCACAAGAGACCTTTCCTCTCACCTTTGACCCTGGGCTCTGTGCGGCCAACCAGACGCTCTATGTGTTTTTGGGGGGTGAGGGGCAGAGTCGAGCTCATCGCTCTCTTTATCTTTTGTGTCCCGCTCTGCTCGCCACGCCCCTCTCCTCTCCCGTTTCGCTTTTTCAATCGCTCCATAAAAAACAGAGGAGGAACTTTTTTTTTTGTGCTGGAAAACACAGGTTAAGAGCTTGTGTTTCGTTTTGTTTTTCTTACAAAATTATCATATCATTACATACACAACAAGAGAATCTGTAGAATATTAATAACAACATTTACTTTAAAAACATCTCATGTGTATGTGTTATTTTTTCAGAATATATTTGGATTTTTATGTATTTTTTTTCCTCTTTTTCGTTTTCATTGAAAAGAAAGTTCCAAGTCCGCAGAGAGAGAGGCGCTCTCAAGTGTTTTGGACACGAGAGGAGAGAGGGATGAGGAGAGGCGAGCAGACGAGGGGGAGGCGACGAAGAAGAAGAAGAGGAGGAGGAGAAGGAGGAGGAGGAGGGCGAGGAGTACGGGGCCTTAGAGTATATTTCTCTCTTCTCTCTCTCGCTCTTTCTCTCTCCCTCGGTGTGCGGTGCGTCTCTCTGGCAGTCTCTCTGAATGTTATGCGTAAAACTCCTCCTGCTTGTCTGGTTTCTGGTAGGTGACGGTGGCCTGTTTGGGTTCCTCCAGTGTGTAGCTTCCCTCGTCCTTCTTCTTCATCCTGTACACCAGCAACATCACGAGGAAGGCCGCAAACAAGGCGCCCACTACTCCTCCCACTATCACCGCTGAAGAAAGACAGAAAAAGAGGGTGGATATATTAAAAACCAGAACATTACAGATCCTAAAAACCCTTAAAAAAACACAGAAAACACTATTAGAGCCACATCCTGCTGCAGACTCCCACACTACTGCATTAAACACTCCTAGTCTGAAAGCAGAGCAAAACTACCACAGCATCACGATCACCTAGCTGCTAAGTGAAGACTGATGAGCCTGAATGTGCCAACATACATCCTGAGTTGCCAAGAGCTTTGTGCTAAGTCGCAGCCCTGCAGTGCTCGATGGTAGTTTAGCCCGATGGGGCCGGTGTAACCAAACAGCAGCTGCATTTGACCACCTTCTCTAATGAACTCTTGCTGCGTGTGATAGATTGTGTGGTCATTAAATGGGAAAAAATTGAAAACTTTCCCTCGTTAAACTAATCGGCCTTGATGCCAGAACGGAGAACAAACTGTTTATTATCCAAAATGCTTGAGGAACACTTTGTTTCTATTAATTGTGTGGGAGGTGTTTACTTTGTTTATTCCATTTCTGACAATATCAGAGTACAAAGGCTGGACTATTTAGAATAATGTAACTTTTCATCATGCACCGTCACTGCAAAAGTATTCCCTTCTTTTGACTTTTCACAATATCTCTCGGAGAAGATTTTGTGTTACACTGTGCATAAATATGTACTTTTTCAATTTGTGATTTTTCTGTGGAAGACAATCGTGATATCGGACTTTCACAGACTTTCAAGTGCACCATTTGTAGTTACTACTTGTCTTTAAATCCATAATACCACAGCCCTGTAGCATGGCTGTATATATTTCCATCCATCCAATATCTGTTACCAATAATCCTTTACAAGCAAAGAGCCTGGAGCCATTGGGCGAGAGGCGAAGTACACCCGGGACAGGTCGCCACAAAGTACACCAACAGGCAATTTAGAGTCAACAATTAACCTAACCTGTATGTCTTTGGACTGTGAGAGGAATCCCGAGAAACCTCAAATAGCACAGGAGAACATGCAAACTTCTCACTCTTGTTAAAATAGTGACGCACCTGCCACAGTTCTGTGAAACATTGTATAGGTTTGAGGAGGGCGAAAGGCAGAATAGCAATACTTTTTGGTGGGTTTTTGAGGGAAACCCAACAATTTAAAACAATGCTGAATTTATATTGTACCTTTCTGACCTGACACACTTTGTCACAAAGTAGATTGAATCAGTGTGAAAAGTCAAAAGTGGTACCTGCCAATCCCCATTTATCTTGTGCTCTTTAACGTGTTACTCCCACAGATTAAAGTGAATACAGTGTCTATACATGTACAGCACGAAACGCGAACATAGGAGTCCGACATTGTTCTATCATACAGACAGTCTAGTCTAAAGTCTGTTGCCTCCTGCTCTTTACCGATGACCAGGAAATCAGCGAAAACCACCGCCAGCAGTCCACCAATCAGAACAGCTGAAGGAGAAACAGAGAGCCAGTCAGGTCAGGCAAGTTGGCTGGTCCCTTACTTTCTACAACAGCTCTTTGGGAAGAAGAGAGGGGGGCAATTGAAAAGAAATTGGATTTACCCAGAGGGAAAATGATGGGAAAAAGAGGGGAAAAGGAGGGGTTGGATAACCCAAGAAGAGGATTGCTTGTTCTCAATTGGTCAAACGGGGCTAAGTAGCACATTCAGTTATCGTGATGAAACTGCACTACGTGGATGCGAGGTGATGCCAGTTTATCTTAGCAGCTCCCACAAAGCAGGGGAAGACCACAGGAGGCAACAGGGACACGTCATCTGTTGAGCTAAGAGGTGGCTACCAAGTGGTTCATTTGACGAACACAGAGCTGCATGACAAATATTTGGACTAAAATGTACAAAAGCATCATTATTATTAACTTCATTGACAGGTGTTCTTACCTATCAAGACCTCCTTCCTCTCCAGGATGTTCTTCTGTGGCAGCTGGGCGGCAGAGCTTCCTCCGTCCACTGTGTTGCCGATCAGATCAGGATCCACTGGCAATATACCTCGACCAAGATTATTACTACGATCATCACGGATCTCGAAATCTCCACTCGGTCCTGCAGCACCCGCCTCGTTGTTACCCTCCTGAGACAGAGAGAACAAAATGAGACTAGCAACAGGAAATCTACATTTTAATGTAATCACATTTGTTCCCCGGAGCTACTACTCTGAAATATATCCAAACCAACGCAAACGGAGAACATTTCCATGGCACATGTTCTCCTTTGAAACAATGAGCCTCTGTACGTTCTGGTTGGTGGAAAGTCTCATATTGTCCAACTAGGATACACACTTCATAAAATCTGGCAGCTTAATTACAACGTGGAAAACCAGACAAATGTAAATGCATCATGCTTCACTGCAGGACGGCTGCAAATAAACAAAAGCACAGCAATCAGAGAAACTACCTTGGTCTGTAAATAATTAGGCTGTCAGTGTTAAAGAGGCAGTCAGAAGTGTTTGGTGTCAAACCTGAACAGTTTGTTGTTATTATCATTAGTACAGAGCTAGAAAGTGAGTCCAAGGTCATATCTGTGGCCTTACTCACTTATTCTTTGATCAAATAGCTGCTGATTTAAATCATCGTAACAATCCTCAAGAGTGAAAGTATAAAGCTGACTTGTGCGTGACTGGTTTTGGTCTTTTCATGGGATTTGTTTAGAATATGAAAAATACTCTCTACTCCCTGCTGTTGAGTTTGGTGTTTTCTTGTTGAGACACTAAATATAGACACTGCTCCTAATCTATATTAACATCTACCCGTCAGTCTCACCTGTGTAGTTGTGGGCTCCTGTGGACGGCTCGTTCCCTCTGTTGGCACCGCCTGAGTGGCTGTCGTCATGGGCACCCTGGGCCTGAAGGGGAACCTGGTCTTGACAGTGGCGGTGGTGGTGGCGGCGGTGGGTGCAGCTGTCGTTGGCTCGGGGGTGGTCTCTGCTGTAGTGGACATGTCATCTTCTGTGGTGGTTTCCATGTCAAAGCCTGGGAAGAAAGCTGAGGGTTCAGGCGACAGGTAGACGTCCTCTTCTTCTTCTGTGGTGCTCAGGTCGTCCGAACCGGCAGAGGGCGCCGCACTTTCTGCAGGGCTGGTTGCTGGGATGGTGGTCACCACGGGGATGGCTGCAGGGGACCGCGGGGCGGCGGTGGTCTGGGCGGCGACCTTGATTCGCTCCAGCTCTCGCTCTCTTTCAAGCTCACGCTCTCTCTGCCTCTCTCTCTCTTTCTCTTGCTCTCTCTCACGTTCCCTCTCTCGCTCGCGCTCTCTCTCCTTCTCCTTCTCTCTCTCCATCTCTCGGACCCGCTCCCTCTCTCGTTCCCTCTCTCTCTCCCTCTCCAACTGTTTCTCCCTCTCTCTCTCCTTCTCCAGTTCCCTCTGCCTCTCCTGCTCTTTCTCCATCTCCCTCTCTAACTCTCTCTCCTTTTCCAGCTCTTTCCCTCTTTCCCAGAATGCACCACTCTCTTCATCAGCTTCGGTGGGCATAGGGGTGGCGGTGGGCTCCTCCGGGTTGGGGCTCGGCTCAGCTGCAGGTGAGGCGGAGGGGGCGGGGCCATTGGCCTGCGTGGTCGAGAGGAGGAGGGGCTCTTCGGTAGTGAAGGACACACCTGCCGATGTCGGCCTCACACTGATGCCAGGAACTGGGAGGAGAAGAGAGGATTTTTTATTTGTAAATTAGTTCATTAAAAAATAACTCACTCATTCACACATCCCCTTTAACAATCAACGCACCCACACACACAGTAAATAACACAAACAGTCATTCAGAAACTGAGACTACGGCTGTGTTTGAAATCAATCCCTTTGACACTCATTTCCTACTCCCTATATAACAAACACTCACTAACTCACTCTCTACTGGGCTGTAAATTGAGATTTCAGACACTTATAAGTCACCTTCACTTTGTATCATCAATAACAGGTGTAGTGTTGCGTGATATAAAATGTGACGCATGGCCCGTTGGGACTGTTAACAGAAAGTAGCCACGGGCACTTCTTGTTTCATTTCACTGTTGGGAAAGCTTTTGGAAAACTGGTATGGCTGTGACACACTAAAGAGAATAAGACCTAAATTAATTCGGTCAGCTACGCTTGCGTTTACCCTGCTATGACATGTCAAAATGGCTGCTGTGAAAAGGGCCTTTTGCGCAAGACATAAAAAAGAATAGTGAAAATCTGTAAAGTGGCCAAGATATCCTGACTTTTAATAAATATATTAGTCAATTTCCAAAAAGCCTGGAAACTAAATTCTACTTAATGCAACAGATATTGTGTTTACACGAGAGCCTCCATGGCTAGTAACACCCTTTTCAACGCTGGTAACATCCAACTCGACGCTCCTTGAGGTTTTTGTTGACATTGCCATGACATTTAATTCTGGTTATTTTTTTAGGGATGCTCCTACAGATCTACAGAATACATTATACAAAACTGAGTACTCTCCATGATTAGACCTTTATGTGAAAAGTCAGTGCAGTGCTCCTTTAAGAAGACAACCGTCTGTCTCCTCTCATCTTAAATGTCAACACTCGATCACACAGCACAGCTCTGTTTGTTTTATCAAATCACTGCAGGATCATAAAGTACTGTGAGTGAGTTCATTGACAAATCAGCGCAGCAATCACAGTCGCAATCAAATCACCAATTTCTGCTCGTTTAGCTATCTGACAACACAACCACGAAAATATGTAAATGACAACAACTACAGTAAATGTAGTAAAACATGGAGCGCAGAACGAGGTTCAACCAACTGAGACTAGGCTGTCTGTCCCTCTCCTCACCAGATGTTCGCTGTGATGTGCAGTTTTGTTGAGGGCTGACTGAAGATGATTTTTTTTGGCGTTTTAGAGCATGGATTTTTATAAAAATGACCTGAAAGAACTGAAGTGGATGCACAGCATTGTCAAAATCAGCTAGCTTAGACAGTCTGGAGGAGAGGAGAAGAGCGGAGAGGAGGAGAAGAGAAGAGAAGGTATTGACGATGGTGCAGGCTAATCCTTTTTCTTCTTAAATCTCATAATAGTATTATACCACATTTCATTTTGTTATAGCAGGGAAGCTCCTTAGGTTGAAAGAGAAACAAATTGAATTTACAGGCACAAAGACAGGAAGGCTGACAGAGGAGCTGGAGAATATATTGAAATATGGACTCGAACAATGCAGCTTTTGTTAAATTTATCAGGCCTCAAAATGCCACATTCTGACGCAGCAGTGACACAAAATGCACATCTGTCTGTTGAAAATGAGCTTTTGAGATAAAGCAATTTGCTGAGCAGCTTCAACCACAGGGGGTGCCTCTGCTGCACTCTCCTGCTCTGAATTGTAATTATTATCTTCTCCAGGAGATTGTGTATTAGGCCGGGTGTGTGGATGTGTGCCTTAGTGTGTGTGTGTGTGTGTGTGTGTGTGTGTGTGTGTGTGTGTGTGTGTGTGTGTGTGTGTGTGTGTGTGTGTGTGTGTGTGTGTGTGTGTGTGTATCTGTCTGTCCATGGCTAATCTTGCAATAGCCTATTATTTTTTGTGCTTCTGTATTACTGTATGCTAAAGGCATCTCGTAGTTGCAGTGATTCACACTTTTTCTTCATCTGCGGATTACCCGTTCTTCCTCTATTGATTTGCATGCCTAGGTTAAACAATTTCATGCATGAATGTATGTATATATAACTATTGCTTTGCAAATGTTAACTGAACCAGGCGCGGACTGCAAAGGAGCTAGTTAGATATTAGTAGCTGGTGGGAGTCCATCGGTGTGTTAGGCTAACAGAGCTAACATGGCTAATACAGCTAACAAAGCTAACAGTTTACAGAACTGCATTTTAGCCACACAGAGCCGGGGGGACACAGCTGGCATAGATCTGCACTCTACTGATTGAATTTTTCTAGTTTATTTTAAGCGTGCTCGCCACTAGCCTGAACTGGGCAGCCCTCATTGAGTCATGCTTAATAAGGAGAGCCATGTTCAGGATTCAACAGCCAAATCAGAAAATCTGACTAAGTTACACCAACGTGATTTACGTTAAGTAGGTAATTCCTACACACAAAGACAGTCAGCTCACTCAAATGCAGACATACGCTTGCAGATAGGTGCACACAACTGCCTAATCTGTGTGGACTGTAATCTTATTAGGGCAAATAAGATGTAGGGGAATTTGAGCCCGGGTTGCTGTTTGTTTGTAAGGGTGTGTTTAAAGGTGCAATAAATCTGTATCAAAACCTGTCCGTTGAGCCAAATGGCATGTTTGTAATGGTTGATTCTGTGTGCGTGGCCTCCATGGCGACCAGAGCGACCATAACTCTAGGACGTGGAGAGGGTGTGGGGGGTGGGGACTTTAGGGTCAGCAGATTGAAACCCAGCAGCTGTCGAGTTTGAAAGAACCAGGGCTTGAGTGTGTAACCTCACACACACACACACACACACACACACACACACACACACACACACACTTACAGCCAGAGCCGGATCCTGAGTAGAGGTCCTCATCGTCGTAGAACTCGTCTCTCGTCGAGCCTTCGTCATCGATAGATGGGGACCAAGTCTGTCCCTGGGAGAAACACAGAGATGATAGAGATTAGAGTTATTCATCATGAATGACTGGGCTGTTTGTCATTTTATTTGAATAGAGAAAACACTTTGGCAGATTAGATGCACACACAGTCACACACGCAGGAGGTGCAGGGAGCATTATGGTGGACAGGGTAACATCTGTCCGTCTGAGGCCCCATAGAGGAGCATGTTTAATGAGTTCATCTAAAGCTGGGATTTTGGCAGAGGAACATCAAAGCTTTTAAGAAGAGAGGGGTTTCATTCAGTCTCTGCTTACGTGTCAGTTACAAGTGATGCTCAGCCTGTAAAGTAGCAGAGTATGGAGAAGCAGTTAACTTTTGAACTCAGGCTGGTATACTTACAATTGAATTTTTGATAAATGTTAGAAAATAGTGAAGAATGCTCATTTCCTATTCTCACAGCCAAATGTCTTATATTGTCCAACCAACAGTATGAACCCCAAACATATTCATTTTGTATTGATATAAAACAGAGAAAAGCACCAAATCCACACTTGCACTAATTTGTTAATCTATAAAGTGTCAGAAAACAATGAACAAGACTACAAGTCTAAAGGCAGCTCTGTGAGGCTGTACCATATAGACTGTATATTAGAAGTGGACAGCCTCTTGACCTCACCCATTTGTTTGTATGTGCACGTTTGAAATACTTGTTGTCCTCGTCAGAAGTGACACGAGAGGGCGGAAATAAGTAAAAAGCAGAAAAAAACAAATTCTGGAGACCATGAAGATTAAATTTCATGAGCTGAAAACACATTGTGATTGAGTTAAAGTTTTAAGACAAAAACACTGACGAATTGCAGACCGGACGACGCTGTGGCAGCAACCTGACAATCACAAGTTAAACACGCCTTAAAGTATACCCTGCTTTATCGGCTATTTTACTGGAAAGAGGACCATATAAACAAACATCAAGCTGTATTGAGGAAGACATTAAGCAAGCATTTAAGACCATAAGAGCTAAATGTAGCTAACATGCTCACAATGACAATGCTAACTTGCTGATGTTGAGCCAATTTCAGAGTACAAGGTAACATCTTCAATTAGTTTTTGCTTTTTTTCTGACCCATAGAGGTTTGAGAACCTGTTCAAATGTTTTAAATAATCTATTATCAATATCTCGTTGTGTGGACAGTGAAGGGGGAAAATGTGCCATCTCCTTTGAATAACTACTGCTATACAGTTTTACAGCTGCATTGTAAAACGGTCTCTCTTGGATCATTTCACAGCCTCCTCCCTGCTCATCACTGCACCTTAATCCAGACATATTTTCATGTACAACTGTGAGGGGAAAGCGCACCTCTGTCAGGGTCAGGTAAGAGAGATTAGTTGTTGATCGTTTGGGGAGGTTGAACCTCTGAAGTGAGTGACCTCAGCCTCCGGTCACTTTGAGGCTGATCCCTCCTTTCTCTTCACTCATCTCTTTCATCTTTCTCTCTTTTTCCCTTGACCTCAATCCCCCGTCCCTGCGATGCTTAAACACACGCTTTAGCAGATACCCATCACAAAGGGTCAATTAACACTGCTATCAAATGCATGCACTGAGAGATACCGCCCGTGCTGCTGCACAAAGATATGTTTCATATCACAGTACACACCACACTGTTTCAAGACACAAGTGCGGCTACTGTACTTGAAGACTGTGTCTATTTCAGGTATTTGCAGGCAAATATATTCCATGCAGATACTCATTTTGAAATGCATTGTCTCTCTTTTGATCTCTATCGATATGATAAATGCTTTTTCTACTTTTATTTTGTCATCGGTAGAATGTATTTAAGTACATTTACTCAAGTAGAACTAATGCACTGTACAATTTTACTTGTGTTTTATTTGCATAGTTCCCTTTTATTTTATTTTACTCTAGTATAGATTTTTGGTTCCTGGTTATGTTGAAGATTAAGATTTTAGATACAGAATATAGAAAGCACTGTGACAGATTTAACCACTAAACAGTAAACAAAGTAAATGTTTTGGGCAATAAAATAAAACGTTTTTATTATTACATATAACTCAGTAGTATACTATAAATATGAAGACGCTCTGAAAGGTTTCATTATGCATAATTACGTCTTCTACTTTGATATTTCATCACAGCGAGCGACCCCTTTTTACCTACAAGAAGTCTGTTGTTAATATCACAATAATAATAATAATGTTGCTTATTTGTTTTTTCATTTAAGTACAAATTCAGATGCAGAATGTATACTTGTAACTTGTAATGCATTTTTCCAGCGTGGTATTACTACTTTTATTTGAGTAACGGACTTGAATACTTCTTCCAGTACAGCATTGTCTGCCCAGATTCAGCTCACTTAACAGCTAAGTATGCGATGCCAAGAACAACGGGCTAAGTTTTTCTCCAGGTGTTGGAAAACAGTCAGTCCACTGCTGAAAATGTGACCAAAACAAACTTATCTCCTCAGCAATCTTAAGCCCATCCTGAGGCCCCGTAGAGCTGTGTCTTTACTCGCCTCTGTGATGCTAATTGTGCACACACAGAAGCAGAGGCTCCTCCCCGGCTCCAGACGGAGGGAACCTGATGCCTTTAAAAGCCAATAAAAGCATAATGGAATCTAGAAACCCGAGCATCTCAGTCCATCACATCTCAGCATGAGGTGGAGTTGAAAAGCTATATGCACCTCATGGAAATGGAATTGACTTGAAGTAGTTTGGAGCCTCGACACACACAAAGGATATAGGCTTCACAGAACGGAAGGGTGAGAGTGTGAGTGTGAAACAGTGTGTGTGAAGGCCTGGTGATCTCGAACCCAGGAAGTGCTGAAAAGTACTGAAAAGACGTTTCAGTGCAAGCATGGTGCGCATGTGTGTGTGTTGTATTCCAAGGATCAGTTTTACAATGAAGGCCGTTGCTATGGGCAACATTTGCCTTTCACAGAAAATCCCATCCTCCAGTGAGAAGCTGCTAGACACACACACACACACACACACACACACACACACACACACACACATATACCCTCTCGCACACATATAAGAGCTCCAGCTTCATAAGCAAAGGTGTTATGTAACGTCAAATAAACAACCCTAAAAACCAACTTCAAAACAGTCTACTCCTCCAGCTCCCCCCACTCTATCTGTCCCTCCCACTCTGCCTCCCTCCGTCTCCCCCTCTGGATCCACAAACTCTGTGCCAGTATATCCCCATCCTTGCCCCATTTTCTTTTCATCTTAAATTCCCATATCTTATCTCGAGGCTAGCCCCCTAAGTTCAACGTGACCCCAAAAAACACACACCCACCATACTTAAATAAACACACACACCCCCCCCCCCACTCCCAAGTCCACCCCAGGGGCCCCTTTACAATTCCCCTATACACACACAACAACCTCCAGGACACACTGCAACTGCAGAGGCTATGTTTACCCTTACCTTATACAGTAATATGTAATCACCCTCTGTGTCTCGACATGTTTAATTTATGAGACAGTGTTATAAGAATTCACGCTATGGCGGGCAGGAGTGCGTCACTGCATGAAATTAGTGTGTGTGTGTGTGTGTGTGTGTGTGTCTGAATAGATATAATCACACGTTTTCTTTGTGGTGTGTGTGTTGCACACACAAATGCCCCTTAGACCAGTGTTTGTGTTTTAAGTGATTTTGGGGGAGTCGAATAGGGCCAGCTCTGCATTTTGTCTCCGTTTCAGAAGCTATAAACAGCTGTACTTTCTGCCTGCGCCACATAGCTAACAAACCACAACGAAACACAACGAGCTCTCCTCCACCGCACGCATAACCCGGGGCCAAAACCGTCTGTATGTTGCCCTCAATTTCCCTACACCACTGCATTTGGTTCCCATTTGTTATAAAAGGAAACTGTAAGATGACAGCCATATTCCACTGGATCTGCGGATTGAATGAAATCCTGTTTTTTGGCAGCGAATGAAGCACTGCCATTGTAAGACATGCGGTGCCAGTTGGAGTCATTTTAAAACAATCTGGGAGCGTTGGGGTATATATATAATTATGTATACTTTTGTAAAAGGAGATGGAGAAACATAAAATTGAAGGACAAAAAAAAGAAAAGAAAAAAGAAAAGTGTGTTTTTTGGGGTAATATCATGTTGTGACAAAGTCAACACAGGTGTGTCCTCTGAGGGAGGTTGCAGTGACACAGGTAGAAACCTGATCTAAAGCTGACATCATGCATTGCACTATTCATTTCATCCCGTAAACTATAGCCACTGTCGGTGTGTGTGTGTGTGTGTGTGTGTGTGTGGAAGAAGTAAAGACCCAGGTGTGTGTCTTATCTGTAGAAACAATGGGCGTATGTAGCTCGGCTAACACTAAGATGCAGGAACTTAGATAACAATAGGAGGCAGAGGTACACAGACACACCAATTCACCAGACCAGGTTTCACGCACACACACGCACACGCACACGCGCACACACACACACACACACACACACACACACACACACACACACACACACACACACACACACACACACACACACACACACACACACACACACATATACACATGCAGCTTGTAGTAGATGTGTGTAACCCAAAGAGGAGTTTCTTTTTGGGTTGATTTTCTTACGGGTCCGGTTCAGTTCAGATATCTCCTTCAGGGCTAGCTGGGCAGATAGAGAGCTTCATTGTGATTGACTTCAAATGCATTCCTCAGTAACCCGAGAGGCTGCGGCTGCACAATGCCTAGCGCGCGCACACAGACACACACACACATTTTAAGCTCCTGATACAGTAGACGCAATGCTGCTCTGCTTTAGAGAAATAATCGTTAATTGTGCTTTTTAATATGTGAGATTTTATCGGAGCGAATGTTCTTGACTGCTGCAGCATTTCTGAGCTCTCATAACTGTGAAGAAACATTTGAATACTCCCTCTGCTTTCTGGCACCATCTTTCTGTGAGTCCCACTCTTTTAACCGGCCCCCATTTACTGCATCCACAGTGTTGAAGGAGAAGAGGGAACAGAAATACAATGAAAAACATTGAGGTCACATCTATTGTATTCTTTTTTTCATGTCAATTATTTTTAACACCACACTATTCAGGAAGGAAATAAATATTTTCTCAAGTGGCATTACAGATATTATGGCCATAAAAAAGGTGATTATACTCTAAACCTCAGCATACCACAAACTTGGTCGTTAGCTTGGGGGTGGAAACCACTTTTGATCAAATAAAACTGATTGAAACTGGATTTGATTTTAATTTCCTGTATGCCTATATCTGGCCCACATACTCCGTTCCATTCGCAAATATATAACATTACTGAAGATAAAGATGCTCTTACTTCCATTTCACTGTGACTTCAATCATTTTTAGTGACCTGGAAAGTTAATTTCACAAGGGAAAAAGCAAGATTAAAGAAAAGTAGTCTGCTTCTTCTCTTTCCTAATAAATAAAGCATGTTGCAATTCCTCAGAAGTATCCTGTGACCTGCTGGAGATGTCAGGTTGACAACCTCTCGACTTGAAGAGTCTCAAATACTGGACCTTCGGGGAAGTTCAGTCAGGCATTGAAAATGTTTTGTCGTCATACATTCAATACACTGTGAAACATGACCATTCATTAACGGGTCTGTCTCTGTTGAGCTTGCTCATATCTGTATGAATGGCTTAAACTTCGATGTGGGTGTCCTGACTGAGCTAGAGTGCTGGAAACATGTCACCATGCACGTAAACACATCATGAGAGCTATGGCTACGAAACAATAATCATCTGACAGAAATTTGAGACCCAGATCAGCCCTACGATGAGGTAAAGTGATCTTAAGGGCCGCATGTCTACCCTCCCTGCAGTTTAATTCACTGTAGGTGGAGTGCCCACGCTTCATAAAGCGGCTGCTGATTCACGGCCATTTCTGTGTCTGCGTCTCTCCAGAGCCGACCCACACTGATAACAGGGGAGGAGCCACGCTGCTCGCCGACAGATATGGGCCGTTGATCATTCTTTATTTATCTGGAAACGGTCAGACTGCTTGGCACATGACCTCCGACTACTCGCACACTTACAGGAAAAAATGCAGCCTGTTTACTGTTCTCTGTTCCACACCCATCTTTTTTTTCCGGAGTGGATTCCCGGGCCTGTCAGCAGTGACCTCTAATCTCCCTCTATCTTTTGCTTTTCCACCTCGTCTCACTGCTCTTCGTCTCGTACCAGCTGGGCAGGTTGGCCGGCAGCCAGCCTGGACGCTGTAACACACTTACAGTCAGACACGGAGATGTGAGAGAGATAGAGGCCAGGCAATGTGTGTGTGTGTGTGTGTGTGTGTGTGTGTGTGTGTGTGTGTGTGTGTGTGTGTGTGTGTGTGTGTGTGTGTGTGTGTGTGTGTGTGTGTGTGTGTGTGTGTGTGTGTGAGTAGGTTACCAGGTGATGGCCTGGTTAAGACACCTGCCACCTTCAGCCGAGATTAGCACAGAAAGCCTCTGCACAGTCACCCTGCTAGCACACACACACGGAGAGAGTCGGATGTCGAGACAGTATCTTGTAAAGTCAGGTCCACTCCTGTGAGTCAAAGAAAACCTGTCACTGAGTCTATTCAAGTGACTTAAAACCCAAAGATATACTCCCTTATTTCATGGACAGATATTGAACCAAAGGGCACCTAGGCCCTGCACATAAAAAAGGCCCCTTCTTGCATGTTTTTTGGTGGTACTTTGCACATGAAAGTTCTGTTGTTGTTTGAAACTTTTGTTCATGTTTGACATGAAGAGAGGCTGAAACAATCCAGCCAAGTTTCCATTCAAATGTAACGCAAGTTTTAACAGAATTTCCTGAAAATTAGCATCAGAAAGGCTCCCAATCTCATTTATAGCACCTTTAAAGTAGGTTTACTAGGGAACTATGAAGTGAACAAAAGAGCAGATGTATCAGACTTATCGACAACAAGTAGTGGATATTGAAAATGTTTTCTATAGATCCCTCACCAATGAAAGGTGTCACTTTAAAACTACAACTATTGCTTAGGGCCAACTGACACAATTCAGTAATGTATAAACATTTTTTAAAGAATCTAACTGCCTACGAATCACAAAATGTCTTCCCAGCAGGCCCAACTATGAACAGTGCTAGGCAATCTTAAAAAAATCATGGATTGTGCCTTTAAACAAGAAGACTACATACAATACATTATATATAATCCTCACCCTGTGGGTCAAAACAATTCAGCATCCATCAGAATGATTTTCCAGCTCTATTCCTAATGTCTTAATGTCTGTGACGAATATCTCCTTCTGTGAAATAGTAAGTATTTCATCCGTAAATCCTGTAAAACAGCTCCGGATTTTTAAGTTTAATTATCATTGAGTGTCAAGAGATTCTCCGCAGTAGCAGCTGCAGTGGGGGGTCATAAGCCGGCATCACTTTGTGTTTGCAAGAAGGAGCCTGCTGAGCAATGTTACACTGATTAGCTGTTTAAAAGATGGGAAGTGGGTATGGGGTGTCTTGGATTAAATACAACTACATGGGGATTAATACAAAAGGTATTTTAGATGTCAGTGTTTAGCCTTGGGGTATTAAACAAAAACAAAGTGTGATATGTATTGCTGCTTACGATGTTTTTAAATATGGAATAATCTAAAACTGCTATTCAACAGGAATATGCTTGTGGACATGCTGCTGCAAGAAACGCCGAGTGGGAAGGTAGAATTTCGTCCCCTGCCAAACTCATCCTGCCAAACACATTCTGATCTTTTTTCCGGCATGTTTGTCCCAGTTTTTCACACACGAGTGATCCCTGTGACCAATGAACGTGAACCACCGAGCAAACCTGTAAACATGCTCATGTACAACAGCCAGGAAATTAGTTAAACACTTTTTCCTCCCTCCACTATTTTTAGTCTTTTCTGACGATCAAATTCCTGATAGCGCTACCGTGGCTGATCCAAATCGCAGCCACGTTGGCCGTATTAATTTCACGTACAAAATCTGTGGGAGGATGTCATTACATTGGCTCTTTTATTATTCCAGCTCGCTCTGGCCCTAAAAATGTCTCGGTGCCGCACCAAGCCAAAGAATGAAAAGCATCCAAGCACTAATATTATCTTTCTAATATTATCTTTCTCCACCGAGTTATAAGGACAAAGATGATCTAAGTGATGAACGACCCCATGGAAAGTAATGCATTTGCTAAATATGGTATACAGTGAATGGCTTGGTCAGAGAACTGCAAGGATAGAACAGGTGCAGAGTAGAGGAAAGAAAAGCATGCATCTGGATCAGTGAAAGGCAATTGAATTCCATTTTCATGCAGAAAGACATTCAATATTTGTCTATATGTATCTGTTACAAAACAATAGCGCCAAATCCCTTCATGACAATGTTCAATGTACCTTCAACAGAGCTAGCGTTACTTTAAAATCAGTCAAAGGCTTTTGCATTTGCTTCA